>OY776112.1:124832161-125122161 GCA_963675035.1 Allygus modestus
ACCCATAAAGATAATATACCTATAAGACCGGTTGTTAATTTTAGAGCTGCTCCCACCAACAAACTCTGTAAGTACTTTAATAGTACGATTAAAACCAACCTGAACTGGGAAAAAACTTCAGTGAACAAAATAATATAGAGCTTGTAAATAAAATAAAAGATATAGAAATACCAAGCAACTCAATTTTCATATCCTTCGACGTTAAAGATATGTATTCAAACATCCCTCCACTAGAAACTTTGGATATTTTGAAAAGTGACCTTGAAAAAATCAGAATATTGCCCAACTAAGGAATAAAAGATGTTATAAAACTATCAGATACATGTTTGAATCAAAACTACTCTAAATATGAATCAATATATTACCAAAACGAGTTCGCACGCAGCACGCTGACGTGAGGGAAGTGAATTTCCACATAACAACTTGTAAAACTCAAAATAAGTGTAAAAACATACATTTGTCCAATTTTTATTAAAATCTGAAAACATTGATTTTTTGGCTGTTCTGATACTCCTGGTTTAATTTACTTGCGAATACAATTTTGCACATTGTAAGGTTAGGAGAAGGTCCAGACAGGCTTGAAAGTAGGCGTGAGGTTGCTGGGGATGTTAAAAGTACTCTAACAAAGGAATAACAGGCTTTTCTAGTGTAAAACACCTATAAAACAACGTAGGCTACTGTGTTTAGTCGATACACATTTTTTTTAATAACTCGGTAAATATTTATGCTAGAATGACGAGAGAGGGCTTCTCGCCTCTCTAATTCCCATATTTTTAAATGCATTGGTTTTACATCTGGGTCTTTTATGACCCTTTTTGGGTCCAAAGACTCGAAATTTGAAAGATTAATCCCCAAAAAAGTGTTTAGAGTTTTCCAATTGTTTTGCCGAAAGAACTTGTCCAACTGACAACAGAAAGGACACAAAGGAACGTCCCTACCAAATTTGAAGTAAATCGGACAAAAAATGCGACCCGCTAGAGTGCAAACACACACACACACACACACACACACACACACACACACACACACACATATATATATATATATATATATACATAACATTTTGAATGGCCCCCCAAAACGTGTTCAGGGGGTCACGTTAGGAACTTCTATGGTGGTCCCGGGCTTAAGTTTCACCGTGCGGGTCATGCTAATAGTTCACTTTCCAAAGAAAATTCACTAAAAATGGCCTAGCAATGGATTCGCCACTTTCAGGCCTTCTTGCTGATAATTTTATGCATAATTTAGAGGTCAGTAAAATCAATAATTGTATGAATCCTTTTCAATCAAAAATAAAATACTGGTTCTGGTAGCAGATGATATCATTTGCCTCTTCGAAGGAAATATGGAAGAAAGTGATGAATTTTTACAATATTTGAATACATTGTCAAACAAACTTAAATTTACAAAGGATAGTGAAAATAATCAAATTAATTACCTTGATCTGAAAATAATAAAAAAACAAGGGAGAAAACATAATTTTCAAATTCATAGGAAGACCACTCAATCAGACCTCCTCATCCCATCTAATTCAAACCATTCTTGGAAATTTAAACAGCAGGATTTAGAGCCATGATTAACAGGATGTTAGATTTGCCCTTGACAACAGAAAATTATGGAAAAGAACTGAAAACAATTAAATATCTAACAATAAAAAATGGATATAGTCAAGAACTCATAGATAGAATGGTCAAAAACATAACAAAAACATTTATTAGTATGCCTTTTAATGCAACCCTAAACAAGGCAGTAAGAAAAACATTTACAAACACGAAGTACCAGGTTGGTTACAAAACAAATAATAATGTCTTTGATCTAATAAATAAAATCACAACTAAGAATTAAATGCAAATTGACATATATAACAAATCTGGCATATATAGAATTAATTGCTAAGATCGTGAGAAGTTTTATATTGGCCAAACAGGACGTACTTTTAAATCTAGATTCAGGGAACATATACCAACTTTAAAAAGCAATAACCGTACATCCATGAAGTCTAACTTTGCTGAACATTTACTATGTATAGGTCATAATTACAAAAACATGACTGAAAATATGCAAGTTTTAGAGATAATGGGTAAACGACACATAATGGACTCAAAAGAAGAATACCTCATATATATATGGGCACCAAAAAAGAACCAAACAATATATTAAATACTCATATTTCCACAAACAACGCCATATATGAAAAGTTGATTAAATTGGATTTATAAAAATAAAACCATAAACATTTGCTCAAAATAAAAAAATATGATATTTTAGAAATAATTTAGCGTGTTTTTATTTGATCAGCTTTACAATAAATAAAAATTGTTATGTTAGGTTAAGTCTAGCTTGAAAATGGCCTTAAAAGTGTCTAAACATGTAGCTTTATTAAAAGATTTTAAAAAGAGTGCTCAGTTGAATTTTTGTGGTTTGTGTGTGTGTATGTGTGTGTGTGTGTGTGTGTGTGTGTGTGTGTGTGTGTGTGTGTGTGTGTGTGTGTGTGTGTGTGTGTGTGTGTGTGTGTGTGTGTGTGTGTGTTTGTGTGTGTGTGTTAACATGATATCTTCAGTAAAAAACGTCCGATTTTGTTGAAACTTGGCTCAAATGTGTGAAGTGACATTTATAACTTTAAGTTCGAAAACCAGAAAAATCAGACCATGAGAAGAAGGGTTTATGGGGGTTTTCAATTTTCCAAAAATCCATTTTTTTAATGTTCCCCTAAATTTTTAAAAACACTCAATTTTGGTTATAGCCATCTTATAGACCTTAAAAAATTTGGTATTTAAATCATTAACCTAGGTTAAGTGGTTGTAGAGAAAAGTCAAAAAACGCAACCATAAAATTGCCCATGTTAATCTTATGAAAAAAAGGTGTTTGGATTTTCCTCAGATAATTTTACTAAAAACTTCACATTTGCTTTTACCACTCAATTCAGCTCTACAAAACAATCATTTTTGTGTTTAAATTGTTATTCTACGACCAACCGTTGCTGAGATATTCAAAGTGCTAAACACAGTACGTTGTCCAATATTATCCCTATGAAGAATAAAAACAATTTGATATCTCGATTATTTATGAATGTATATTGATGAAACTTGGTATGTGGCTTCACTTAGTAGTGTTATATTGATATTTGCACAAAAGACATTATTTTTTGTTGATTTTCCCAGTAGCAGCAATCCTGCATACTCAGCCCTAATGTCATTCTTACGGAGAATAAGTAAAGTTTTATATCTCCCTTAATTATGAACATCAATTAATAAAACTTAGTATGTAGCTTCACCTGGTTAAGTTATATTGTTAGTTGCACAAAAACATATTTATTTTTTTCTTTTTGCAGCCAACCTGCGTACTCAGCCCTAATGTTATTCTTATGAAAAATTAATCAAATGTCATAAATCACTTAATTATTTATGTATTTGTATCAGACTTGGTAAGTGGCTTAATGTAGTTGTGAGAAACATATGAATGCATTGGAAATTCGCTGAGTAAGCAGGTTTGCTACGACTGGGGTATATATTAAAGTAGTCGTTGTGCGAACAATCTATATTTGTTACAAGGAAGCAAACATGAGATTTGCTATGGTAAAAAAATCTATTAAATGTAGGCAACCTATGAATTTTTCAAATCTTTTGTTACTAAATAAATTTGTTTGGGTATTTTTGGACAAGAATGTCCATTTAACAGTAATTTTTATTTCTTAATGAGTAGTGTTTAGAATGTGTTTAGATAACCGCAGCCTTAATCTGTGCTTGAAGACTAGCAGCTAAAAAGACACACGAGCCACTGGAAGAGGAGACATGTCCTACGTGAGCGCTGCCAGGTGTAAAACTTTGAAATCACACCGAGCGCCTACTGCTTGATGAATTTTAACTTTTACATTGTTTGATACGCTATGGTAGTCTAATGAATATGTCATTGGATTTACGATCATGCGGTCCCAGGTTCAATCCTACTTATTCGTGTTTACTTTTTGAGGTACCAATTTTTCTTATTTTTTACACAAACCCATTTTTTTAATACGTTACAAAGAAAAGGCCCGTCACACAGCGGTCCGCGGAGTAAGATTAGATTATTTTACTATAATGTGTTCGTAAATAAAGCGTAATTTTTTTGAATATAAGTAGGTTTCCTGTGTTTACATTTGAAGATACTACATTTCACTGTTTTAATAGCATAATAAAACATCTGTTTCGGATAGTCCGTTCGTCATTGAACAGGTTCGGCTTCCTTCGGGTGGCAAAGTCTCCTCTTCCAGTGGTTCGTGTGTTTTTTTAGTTGCTAGTGTGCTTTAAGTCGTTTGGAAATGTTTGTTTTAACTAGATTATTCAGTTTGTGTAGTCATGGTTTCATCCGAATATTCAAAAGAGAAGGTTTCCATTTCTGATTCCGTTAGTTATCTGATTTTTAATGTTGCTTCCTTTATCAACAAATACTTTGTAGTAAAGACAAGCTGGTTAGAAAACCTACTAGTTCTGTTTCGCATCGTGTATGAAATCCCTAAAGGAATTCATCCGATCCTACTCAACATTTTGCACTTCCTTTTGCCAGACTAGAAGTAAAACATACATTTAATTTAATCATTTAGACTAGTATTTAAACAAATATATAACCTATGTTATATATTTGTTACATAATGTGTGACAAATCACGAAATTGATGGTGCCTAATATTGTAGCATTCCTTCATGTATTTTCACTGTGGTAAGTTAAACATCATCCAATGCCACACAATGAACATTGTAATTCAAATTAAATCAAATCAGTTAGCATGGAATATATATATATATATAGATTATATAGGCCCTTGACGGCTCTCTGACTGGTCTATTCTAGTATAGAGGTCAACTTTGGGTACAGAAAAATGAAGCGAATTACAGTATTGGTAAGTCTTTTGGCTATCCAATGTAACCAACTTTCCTTCCCTGGCTCCTCCTTGTCTCTTTTAGGGGCTTGACTCCCAGTTGAGCTTGATACCCAGTCTAGTCCAAGTCCTTGGAGGGAGTAGTGGATCTTCCTTGCAGCCTGGGACGGGTATCTGGGAGGAAGGGCCCTTACCCAACGGTCTCCGATCTGCCGGGCTGGGGGGCGAACCGTCCTGGGGCCACCCGACCCCTGAGAGGTTGGAGGCTCTGTGCGATGGCGGTCCGTGTCTGGTGGACTTAGGGGGACGTCTCGTTAAAGCGTCCTGTGGTTCTGTCACCGACAGTGCCCGGAAGCTAAGTAAGGTTATCTCTCCCTTTCTGGAGCGAGGCAGACTGACACCGTCCCACCACCTTTCCCGACCTTCTTTTCCCTCTTTCCGGTGGCTGCATAATATCCCAAAGGGAGACCTAGCCGGCTATGCCGGGGTCTCCTAATGTCCCCCAAAACAAACAAACAATAAACTATATCTCACCTTCAAATATGTTTTAATATTGTGTCGTTTGGAACTAAAAAAAAGTGACTTTATTTTGGTCTAGCTCAGATAAAATGTAACTAAGGGCACCGAGGTTATAATCGTAAAGAGTGGAAGCCCACACCACAGTATGGGCATCTGTTTTCGTAATTGCATTATCCATTCTCTTCAAACAAAACAATTAAATAATTATAGTACATAACTAATTAGGGACTGAGGACATTAATATATGTTAATTTTTGGTTCACATCAAGATTGAGATAAAAAGGAGTATATATTTGTTAGATATGCCTTATTTTTCCTGGGTTTAAATAAAACTTACTATTGCCTATTAGACCCCCACAGGTTTTTTGATCATAGATGTGAAGTAGATATATTCAAAATATTGTGTGCTTCGATCAAAACTAATGAGCTATGTATTATTTGCAATTCTTCGTCGAACTAACACTGTATAAAACAGTGAGCAGGTTATTCCAAATAACAGAACTAGTTAAGAAACATTTGTATCTGACAGCTATTTGAGAACCTACGCTTCAGTATCAGTTGAGAATGATTAACAGGCCAGTCAAACAGATCATCCTCCCCTGCAGGTGTCATACTGACCTTTGTGATAAACATTTGTCTGATCATCTACCCGCCCTTGTAAGCAAAGGCTGTTTGGCAATAGTGTGGCTGTAAAAGAGAAAGCGTGGCTGGGTTCTACTGTTTAAAACTATTGAGAGATAACAAGGTACCTGTTAGATAATCAAACATTTTAATCACAAACTATGTAAATATCTCCATTAGGGATTTCAATTTTCGGATTTTCTTCATAGATTTTTTTAAATAGTCAATATATAAACTTATAGCTAATTAATACTTTCTACCTTTAAATGTAATATGAACTTGCTTAGTTTCATGGTTACAAAATAAAGTTACAAAGTGACATTGTTTTGTTTTTTGTAACACTATAACTATCGCCTAGTAAAGTGTAACTGAAAAATTGCAGAGATTATTAAAAACAATTCAGTACAACCACAAACCAGGTTGTAAGAAAGGTAAGGGTTTTACACATTAAACTGTATGGTTTTAATTTGTTATTACTAACATAAACCATTGAACTAACCATACCTGGATTTGCTATAAGACTGATATGATTGACCCACCGTAAACTAAGTAATCCTAAATTTGTGTAATGTGTGGACAACGTTGTTTCAAGCGTCATGGGCTCATCTTCACCGTTGTCCCTTGTCCTAGACTATGACGAATCTGGTTAGGATAATGTTGAAAATAGCAACCGAATTTGATATTTTTATATATAAATCATTTAAAATAATACTACTCACCAATGTAAGTTATTCAATTAGTTATTATAACAAATGAGAATGTACAGGTAGTTTCGTAATAATCATTCGCAATGACGGAAAGCTTAAGGAAAATTCAATATTGATAAGGTCCCGTTACTTTACAAACTTAGACTGCTAAAAATGAAGGAGTTCATGTGAAAATCGTAATCAATTTGTTCAATCGGCCAAGTCATCTAGTGTGCCAAGGCTTACTGTGTTTAGAAAATGTTACTGCTTTTCAAATAACTTATAAAGCTCAATTAACTAATTACATTTCTAAACTTGTATTCTGTTCTTCGCTGAATAAGTAAGTGCATTACTGCACAGTAATGGGGTGAGTTATTTTAAGCAAAAACCTTATTTAAATTATTGTACAATTTAAACGTAAGGAACTACTAGTCATGTTGATAAAAACTAGACGAACTTGTTAATAATCAATAAACAGATTTTGGATCCACTTGTGTGTTTTGTGTATATTTATTCAGTTCATCATTGCTGTAACGGTGCGTTTATTCCTTCAACAGCTGGTTTAGAGTGCAATTGAAATGAAAAGTGATCCCCATGTCAACCTTAAATGGTATTTTATATTTAATTAATGAGTGAACAAAGACATTTGAAGGCCTGCCTAGTCCTTAACAATAGACGAGTCAAAAACTATATCCAATTTGAACAGCTACGGATCGGGATTTACAACTCAATAGATGAAATTGTCTTGGAGTTATTTTCGGAAAAGTTTTTTAGATAAAAAAACTAAAATATTTTGAGATTGGACAAACTGCATAACCACTGTGAGATAAGTTTGTTTATGCAGTACCAACCTCTATGCAATGTATCCCCTCTTAAGATGAATGTGTCCTTTAAATCTCTTAAGATAACTAACGGCTTTAAATGTAACCAACTGGTTTTAAACTTTATAAATTTAGCATATAACTTAGAATAATATTATATAATATAAAATGCACTTAACTAGTATTAATACTTTAATTTGATTATTCATTTACAATAACCAGTCATTACAAAACTGCGTAAACCTATATGTATAGTGGTATTACAAGTAAGACAAATACAAATAAATCTGTTACAGTACACAGCAATTCAAATAAAAAATAATTTGCAAACCATCCAATTACAATTGGACAGGTGATTTAAAGGAGTGACGGAAACATAGCTGCCAACGTTAATTGTGGATATGTATTGCCTTCATTTGTGCGACGTCGGCGCTACACGACAACCTCTAACAGCAACTATCTATCAGGGCCGCAGTCATTCAGCCTGACCCCATGTGCTAACACAATATATAACTTATATATTCATAGTACTTTTAAATAAATACCCCCGTAGCAGCAAACCTGCATACTCAGCGAATTTCCAATGAATATATACGTATCTTAATACCACATAAAGCCACATACCAATTTTCATCAATATACATTCATAAATAAACGATTTATGACATTTTAATTATTCTCCATAAGAATAACATGGCGGCTGAGTATGCAGGTTTGCTGAAGGAAGGAAAACAAAAAATGGGGTTTTATACAAATATCAATACAACTCATTTAGGCAAAGCCACATACCAAATTTCATTAATTTATTTTCATAATTAAGGGAGATAACACGTTATTTATTCTCCATAAGAATAACATGGGGCTGAGTACGCAGGTTTGCTGCTACGGGAGCCTTTGGCAAAAAATGGTTTTTTTGAGCAAATATCAGTGGTCCACAACCAGATGAAGCCGTATACCAAGTTTCGTCAGTATACGTTCATAAATAAGCGAGATGTAAAATTTTTCTTTTCCTCCATAAGAATAACATTAGACAACGTACTGTGTTTAGCACTTTCAATATCTCGGTAACCAATTGACGTAGAAAAATGATCAAAATACCAAATTGTGTGTTTTTTTAAGCTGAATCCAATGGTAAAAACTAAAATTTGACTATTTCAAAAATTATATGTAAAAAATTCAAAAAACCCATTTTTGGGGTACAAAACCCCCCCAAAATACCCCCTCGGATAAAGCGATCTGGCTGGTTTTCGAACTTAAAGTCATAAATGTTGCTTTACACGTTTATACCAAATTTTATCAAAATCTGATAATTTTTACGAGAGTTATCGTGCTCACGGACACATATATATACAGTTTCGAACGAATGGTGTTTTTGGGGTCTGGGGACCTCAAAACGAAAAGTTATCATGGTCCCGGGCCTAGGTCTTACCATGCCGACTACGGTAATAGCTTCTTCCCTATAGGGGAAATTCGCTAAAAATATAAAGGGAACATCGTAATATAACTTTGTATTTTAAGAACAAAACAGTATGTTAATTGATAATATATAGTATATAATAGTTATTTTACATATAACTTCTTATCTCATTGATATACGCGGTAAGCTCATTCTCTAATCTCTTTGTTTATTTAATTGGTTTGTTAAATTTTATAGGGTGAATCAATATTTTTAAATAAGTAAAGAGAATAATATTGGTAATATTTTTGTTTTGAGAAAGAGTGACATTGTATTAAGGTTGCATAAAAAAGATAAGTATTTTTATACATCTCTTTGAAAATTAATATACTGTATAATTTTAAATCACTCACTTTGAGAAGTTATTTTATAAATTAAACACTGATAGCGGTTTTTATAGTATCAAGATTCAAGATATTTATTTAAAAAATAAAACACAGTTTTTACATTATTTATACAAACATTTACATGGAAAACATTCCTCACCAGACATGTTTACTGCCAAGGCAAGGCAAATTTAGTTACCCTTATATTAAAAGCCTATTTGTTAATTATTTTAAAATTATTATAATTAAAAACGATGTAATAATAACTATATAGCGTTTTGGCTTTAAAACAACCATTTTGGAAAATAAAAGTGTAAAAACCTCTGTTTCAACTTATTTGGCCCCCTAACAATTTAAAATGACTCTTTACTTTACAAATCGCTAGAACATTTTAATAGCGAATTTCCTGTGGAAAAGTGAGTTATTAGCATGACCTGCATGGTAAAACTTAAGCCTTTGGGCCAATATATAAATTCTTAATTTGACCCCCTGAAACAGTTTTGGGGAGTCGCTAAAAATTATACATAAACGAAATTGAGACTTAAAAAACACCTCCCCCTGTACTACAAATTCGACATATTTAAATTAAATCATATGTTTTTATTAGCATTTCAATTATATTTCGTATTTTTATTTACAGGTAAAGTACAAGAGTTAAGACTTTTTGAAAATGGCATTATAGCCAAAACACATTATAAAATGATTTTGTAAGGGTACCCTGGTATCATTTATCTATTTGCAACACCACATATCTTAACCGAAAGCAATGTATTGATGAAGAGATATTGATTTAATGAAACGAATAGTGTTCTACATAAACCCTTTAAAGATTAATGATACTTCATATATATATATTTTTTTTTTAATACATGATTAAAATACTACTAGATGTATGATGAAAGAAACATACTAAACCATCAGAATATACTTACATTTAAGGAATCAAAATGCAGTTAATGATTAATTTACTTTCGTTACTAATTATTGTTTTGTTAAGACTTTTATTTTTACAAATAGCTTAGTACATGATTATACCAAAAGTTTGATACATTCTAAAATCTTCAGTCAAAGGACCACACCAACTTAACTATAAACAAAATAAGTTTCTCAACATTTTATATGAGCATTTTTGTACATACTCAATCCCGCCGTCTCTTGTCACAGTCCCTCAAACTACCTCCAATACAAATTTATCTTATACTAATTTAAAATATATTTAATTTTTGCAACGTCCAGCCTTAAAAATTGCTTCAAGATGAGCGCGTGGTTCAGTTTCACAGTTTCTCTACATAATAAGACCCAAGAACAGTTCTAAAGACTCCTCGTACAATAGTGCTTGGGTTACTTGTCTCACTCCATGACAAGTCTGAGCTTTGTAATATTCTGTGCCAAGAACATGAAGCATTCAATTTCCACTAAGAGAGACTGAAAAACATATAACTTTATCAATAATTAACAACAAACCTTTGTATATGTGTAGTAAAAGATAAATTTATTACAAAAGACCCTGAAATAAAATTTGTGAAAATTACGAGTTTTATTAGTTTTGTTTACCTATGAAGTAACAAGTTCATGTTTGCCCTTTGCGCAATCATTTTTGTCTAACCGTTATTACTGTTGACAATTAATGCACTTTTAAAATAAATACTCCATTTTTAATCAACTTTAAAATATATGTATTTCTTTATTACTTATATAGAGCATGTTAAAGAAATTATTTGTTAACTATTATTAATAATATACTTTTAATCTGGTACATTTGGTTAAAACGTAACACTACGAAACAAGAAAAATGTATTTAATAATGTGAAGTATGATGTTTAGGTAATATCATTTGTTTTAAGCTGATTTTTCTGTACAGAATATGAAATGAATGTAGGTATTATTGATTACAGAGAAAAACTGTCAAAAGTAACGAATTAAATGGCAGTATGTTAATTTGTTGTTTCGGGTAATGGGGTGACTCTCGATCTGTTTAAAAACTCATGGAACAGTTCAATATTATTTTTAATCAACTATGTCCATGTCTAGACCTAATTCATATTGTATAGTTGTTATTAGGAATACTGCTTTCTTTTACTGTTCTTGGTAGCCTGTTAGTATCACCTGTATCACATGTTATTTAATATGTGTGACCATTTACCTAGCCTATATTAATTACTAACTATAGCTGTAATTAATAATTTTGAATGCTCTTCTCAATAGAGGTGTCAAAAATTACAACCACTTTGCAGAGCTAAAGATAAGGTTATATTTTACAACTCAATAGACGAAATTGCCTTGGGGTCTTTTTTTTTTAATTGCATAACCAATATGAGATAAGTTTGTTTATGCAGTACCAACCTCTATTCAATGTATCTTCCTCTTAAGATGAATGTGTCCTTTAGATCTCTTAATATAGCTAACGGCTATGCATGTAACCAACTGGTTTTAAACTTCATAAATTTAGCATGTAACTTAAAATATTTATTATAAATTGCACCTATCTATTAATAATACTTTTATTTTTGATTATTTATTTATAATAACCAGTCATTAAAAAACTGCATAAACCTATATGTGAAGTGATATTTCAAGCAAGATAAAAAAGCAAGTAAAACTGTTGCAGTACACAGAAATTCAAAAGAACAGGAATTTTTAAGCCAACCGATTACAAATTGGACAGGTGATTTAAGGTAGTGACGGAAATATTGCTGCCAACGTTAATTGTGAATATTTATTGCCTTCATTTGTGCGTCGTCGTCGCTACACGACAACCTCTAACAGCAACTATCAGTGCCGGAGTCATTCAGCCTGACCCCATGTGCTAACACAATATATAACTTATATGTTAATAATACTTGTACAAATATAAAGGGAACAGTGTAATATAACTTTGTATTTTAAGAACAAAACAGAGTGTTAATTGATAAAATGTTTATAAGAGGTATTTTACTTATAACTGCATGCCTCATTAATACACGCGGTTAGCTCATTGTCTAATCTCTTTATTTCTTTAATTGGTTTGATAAATTTATAGGGTTAACAAATATTTTTAAATAAGTAAAGATAATATTACTTGTAGTACTTTTGTATTTCAGCGAAATTTTAGAAATTGTAGAAACAGCGAAATTTTATTAAGGTTTCAATAAAACAGAAGGATTTTCATACATCTCTTTGCACATTAATATATAATTTTAAATCACTCTTTCTGAGACATTATTTTATAAATTAATCACTGATAGCGGTTTTAATAATTTCAAGATTCAAGATATTTATTTAGAAAATGAAATACTGTTTTTACATTATTTATAAAAATATTTACATGTACATAATTTCCTTACAAGCTAAGTTTACTGACTTGGCAAATCAAGTTTAGTTACCCTTACATTAAAAGCTTAATTCAAGGTAAATAATGATATTTTTTATTGTTATTTTTATCTGATTGGGAACGTGTCATGCTGCTTTTTTAGAAGGCTCCCATGACAAAATAATTGTCAAAATTGATCGGATACTATAAGCGACCTAATGTTACGTTCTCTTCTATTGGGCTCTTGGGTACCAGTAAAATGTTAGATACCTATGGAATATTAATGAACTCCTGTGACATGTTGAAAGCGTATTACACTATTATTTACAGGACTCCATCGCTGGTAAAGCTATACAGCAATAGGATTTGTATAAAACAATATTAATATTAAATATCAATTTTGTTACATCATTATAACATTAATTAGATCAGTTAAACAAATTATAAATGTTTCAAATTTCAGTCAAAGTATATTAGATAGAAATAGTTGTTAATTATTTTAAAATGATTATAATTAGTAAAGTTAACATGATTATTAATTATATAGCGTTTTGGCTTTTAATCAAGTACTTTGGAAAATAAAAGTGTAAATCCTCTGTTTCGCCTAATTTGACGCTATACGACTTTAAAATGACTCTTTGCTTTACAAATCGCTATGTCATTTTACTAGCGAATTTCCTATGGAAATGTGAGCTATTAGTATGACCTGCATGGTAAGACTTAAGCCTGGGACCAACATAGAAGATCTTGATTTGACCCCCTGAAACCGTTTTGGGGAGTCGCTAAAAATTATATACATAAAAGAAATTGAGACTTGAAAGCAACCACCCCCTGTATTACAAATTCGACATATTTAAATTCAATCATATGTTTTTACTTAAATTTAAATTATATTTTATATTTTTAATTAATAGGTAAAGTACAAGAGTTAAGACACATGGCATTATAGCCAAAACACATTATAAAATGATTTTGAAAGGGTAATCAGATATTGTTTATCTATTTTTACCACTGATGCTGATGCTGTTTATCTATTTTTATCTGATTTTTACGTTGCAAGCAACGTAAAGCAACGTATTTTATTGATAAAAAAATACTGATTTAATTAAACAACGAGTTTCTATGTATACCCTTTACAGATTAATGATATAAAATACTTTATATATTTAGTTTTTTAACACATAATTACAATTTTTATTAGATCCAAGATGAAAAGTAAACATACCAAAAGATAAGAATAAATTTACATTTAAGGAATAAAAATGCAGTTAATGATTAAATTATTTCTATTACTAATTATTGTTTTGTCAAGAATTTTGTTTTCACAAATAGTTTAAATATAATTATACCAAAAATTTGAGAGATTCTAAGATCTTCAGTCAAAGGACTAAACAAACCTAACTACACACAAAACAAGTTTATAAAAATGTTACATGTGCATTCTTGTATGTACTCAAGTCCACCAACTCATTTCACATTCCCTCAAACAAACTCCAAGATTAATTTTATACAAATTAAAAAACATTTCATTGTTGAATGGTCTAGCTCTAAAAAATGCTTCAAGATGAGCGCGTGGTTCAGTTTCACAGTTTCTCTACATAATAAGACCCGAGAACAGTTCTAAAGACTCCTCGTACAATAGTGCTTGGGTTACTTGTCTCACTCCATGACAAGTCTGAGCTTTGTAATATTCTGTGTCAAGAACATGAAGCATTCAATTTCCATTAAGAGAGACTGAAAAACAGATAACTTTAACAAAAGTTGCCAACGAACCTTTGTAAATGGGTAGTAAAAAATAAATTTATTGCAAAGGACCCTGAAATAAAATTTGACAAAACTACTAGTTTTAATAGTTTTTTTTTACCTATGAAATAACAAAGTTCATGTTTGCCCTTTGTGCAATCATTTTATCTAAACGTTATTACTGTTGACAAGTAATACACTCTTAAAATAAATACATACTCCATTTGTAATCAACTTTAAAATATACGTATTTTTTATTACTTATATAGATCATATTAAAGAAACTATTTAGTTAACAATTATTAGTAATATAATTTTAATCTGGTACATTTAGTTAAAACTTAGCACTATGAAAAAAGAAAATCCATATAATAATGTGAAGTATAATGTTAAGGTAAAATATTTTTTTTTTTCTGTACACAATATTACATGGATGTAGTTATTACTGATTTCACAGTAAAATTGTCAAAAGTAACGAATGTAATGTCATTATGGTAATTTGTTTTTCGGGCTATGGGGTGACTATCGATCTGATTAAAAACCTCATGGAACCTCAGTTCCATATTATTTTTAATCAACTATGTCCATATCTAGACCTAATTTATATTTTAAATTTGTTATGGGGAATACTGCTTTCTTTTACTGATCTTGGTAGCCTATTAGTATCACCTGTATCACATGTATTTACCTAGCCTATTTTAATTACTGACTATAGCTGTTGCTGTAATAATGACGTTGCTGATACATGTTATATTGTCAAATGGCTAATAATGATATATTATTGTAAGCTTTTTCTATAGGGGAAATTCGCTAAATCATAGGAAGCCACAAAGAGAAAAGATATAATTTTACCGAGAGGCTCAAACTAGGACAGATTTGGACGAAATCCAGATGTAGAAGATCTTTATCTCTACAATCAACAGCTATATATCGACAATTTAAATATTGGAACAATCTTATAAATTTTCGTTTTCATCCTGTAATGTATATGGTTTTACTTTCATTTATTAAAAACATAAGACAAAACAAAGCAAAATTATGAAGAAAAAAAATATATATAAAAGATGTATATTTTATCACCAATATGCTTATTTTAAATAAGTTTCAATGGAAATTATAATTAAATTTAAATTGACGAGAATATCCTAAACCTTAGACTAATAGTTTAAAATAAACATTTCTTGCATTGTTTGCATTTATTTTACTGAAATCTTTGTTTGTAAAATTTATCACATCATGAGCCAAGTGGTGAAACTAAAGAAACCAGTAAAAGTGTTGTGTAACCAAATAAAATAACTATGGTATTCCAAAGTACTCCATACCACCCAAGTGATCGTTTATTACGTTAAATAGTAAATACAGAGAATTAATACTAAGAAATAATGCATTTTAAATAAAATAATACTTACTTCAGCTGATGTTTTACTGACGAAAAAAAAGTGAGTCCAGTTCTCATTAATAACACCAATAAATAAAAGAAAACATAATCATCAGACACTACACAACCTGGAACATTAAACATGCAATAATACACTGGAGTTATAAGAAGAAGTAAGACTAATTTACTACAAATTTATAAATTTCTTTTAAAAATTGGGATTGAACCAGTAAAAGGTGGCAGTAATGCACCAACGAGTAGTATTTATTATATGTCATCATGTGTAAATCTAGGCTACAGTAGCTCCGGTAAAGTCGAATCACAGCACCATGTACAAAATAAAATACACTGATGATCAGGATTTGACGCAAAAATGCACTATCTGCGTAGGTAAAAATACCCAACACCAAACTGGTGAATCGGTTGAATATATTGTCTATGTGTAACACATAAGACTATTCAGTTCGATCAAAATACCAACTGCAATGCGTGGACGAGTTGTTGAGATACAAAACGGTTGACCTGTGAATTTCAATAGTGATCGTTGCATTTTGTCTATGATATTCAAACTAACAATTAAGTTTTTTGAGAGAAATAGCCAAAAGAACATTAAAAACCCATCACTGGATAGCGAAATTGTTCCTATTATAGTTTTGGATTTGACAAACTGAGAAATAAAATAAATCATATAGGCCGTTGACAGTATATGACACGTAAACCAAACCAGGCAAATCAACACTGCAATAAACTCGAGGCAGGTTTTATTTGTATTATAACTTAGAGCAAATCCGTTTTCCACTAATAACTGGCCTGTCATAAAGTTGAATAACATTAGTGGGCGGAAATACTCAAACGCACTCGTGTTATCCATGAATTTTAAGATAACACTGATATTAAGATTTCAACACTGGTCCTTAAATTGCCGCTAGTATCTGTATAAATAACAAAAAACTAAGGTGGAAATTGCCATTATTATAATTTTATTTATTTAGTTTGACGTCTAATGCACTTTAAATTACTCCAAATTAAATGCGAATTGCACCAAGTTGATTAAGCAATTCCGAGATGAGTGCTTTAAGTTACTTTAAATTATAAACATTAAATAAAATTTAAAGTAAATGATATTATATTTTGTAAATGTTATAAAATCTTCATGCTATGATTCAAGGAGAAAAATAGAGTCTTGTTAAGTACACTTAACTGTGATCGAAAGTAGAGTCTTTATAAGTCATTGTGCTTTTTGACGGCCTCAGTACAAGAGCAACAGTAACCCAACCCATCAGTCTTTGTCATTGCTGACAGAAGCTGTTATCTACCTTCAATTTCTTAAAGTAATATACCTTTCTAAAACCCTACAACGACGGAAAATACCCCCGTCGCAGCAAACCTGCGTACTCAGAAAATGTCCAATGCATGTCCATTATATGTCTTAATACCATATAAAGCCGCATACCAAGATTCATAAAAATATATTCACATGTAAGCGATAGATACAATTTTAATTATTCTCCATAAGAATAACAATGGTGATGATTACGTAGGTTTGCTGAAACAAAGAACACAAACAATTGTTTTTTTGCAAGTATAAATATAATTTAACTAGGTGAAGCCACATACCAAGTTTCATCAATATTCAATCTTAAATAATCACTATATAACATTTAAATCATTCTCCATATTAATGACATTAGGGCAAAGTATGCAGGTTTGCTGCTACTGGGATAGTCAAAAAATAATATTTTTTTGTACAAATATCAATATAACACTACTAAGTAAAGCCACATACCAAGTTTCATCAATATACATTCATAAATAATCGAGATATAAAATTTTATTTACTCTCCATAAGGATAACATTGGACAACGTACTATGTTTAGCACTTTGAATATCTCTGCAACGGTTGGGTGTAGAATTACAATTTAAACACAAAAATGATTGTTTTGTAGAGCTGAATTGATTGGTAAAAGCAAATGTGACGTTTTTAGTAAAATTATCTAAGATTAACATAATGAACATGGGAGATTTTATGAGTATTTTTTTTGGATTTTCTCCGCAACGACTTAACTTAGATTAATAATAAAAAAATTATATTATTTATTTTTTTAAGCTCTATAATATGGTGAAAACCAAAATTAAGTTTTTTAAACATTTTAGGATAAAAAATGGAAAAAACTGATATTTGGAAAATTTAAAACCCCCATAAACCCCCCTTTCCATGGTTCGGTTTTTTCTAGTTTTTGAACTTAAAGTCATGAATGTAACTTTACACATTTTAGTCAAATTTCATCGAAATCGGACGTTTTTTACTCAAGTTATCACATTCACGGACACATATATAAATATACATATATATAAATTTGAACGAATAGTGTTTTTGGCATCTGAGGACCTCAAAACAAAAGTTATCATGGTCTTGGGCTTAAGTCTTACCATGAGACCTACGGTAATAGCTTCTTCCCTATAGGGAAAATTCGCTAAAAACCAAGTGTTTAAAAAAACTCTTCGAACACCTTTTTGTGTAATCAAATTTAGCTCTTGATATTTATCCATATAATAACTTATTTTTCTAACTTATTGCCCTATGCCTTTTGGTAGTGGGAAAAGTACATATTATTTTGGTTGATTTTTTAATTTTACTAAAATGTAGGCCTTCATAAAGAGGATATAAATAAAAAAATGCAAAGATTACATTCATTCAAAATAATGGAAATCTTTTAATTTCATTTACCTCATTATATATAATGATCACATGATTAATTAATTAAATAATTTAATTTATATTAATATAATATAGTATAACAAAAAGTTATTCCAGGTTAAAAAATATTTATTTGCATTCTTAAACATAAAAATCTCTTTTCCTTCGTTCAAGCCAAGAATAATTTTACCAAAATAGTATAGTAAGATAAATAATATAGTGATAACAATAAATAATCATTGTTAAATCAAAAGTTGTTTATTTTCAAGTATAAATTAAAATAAAATTTAACGGCTATTCGTAAAGTAAAGGGTATTTTTAAAGTTTTAGAGGGCCAAATTATTTGAAACGGAAGTTTTACACTGTTCTTGTCCGCTTATCTTATTTATATTCCAAAACGCTTACCTCCTGACAGATTCTGCAGTTTGAAAATGATACTATTGAAAACCTAAATTAACGACTGACTCGAGATAAAATACACCCTAAAATTACAAATATATACTCTTGATCGAAGAAGAAAACCTGACTTTACGAGTTTATTGCATTTTTTATAGCATATTATAATTATAACTACTCCCTTAAACTAACACAATTTTACGTATAAATATCCGTGGCAAGAGGAGTGACAATGACAGACAAACCGGATTTAGATATGATGTGCTCTCTCCACTTCCGCCTCAGCTTGACTGCAACCGGAAGGAGTCAAATCCTAATAAAAAAACATCGTAGACTGGATTCGCCAATAAAGCATTTACAAATTCCATATGTTACACTAAATAATTATAAATACAGTCACATATATTGGTTTAATAACTTAAAAGTAATTGTATTATCGTATACTAAGTTCATTAGGTATGCAAAATGATAAATATTATAGCCTGGTAAACACTCCAGTAATAAAAATTAAAAATCTTGTAGCACACAGAAACCTTTGAAAACTCACGTAACAATGAAGATGTTCAGGCTGTGTTAGTTTCAACTTGAAGTATTATTAAAATCTATATTTGTTTCAAGAAGTAACAAGACACAGGCTGTTTAAAAGGGTTTTAGACACAACAGAAAATATTAGAAATATTTCTTATTCATATTTTTATATTATTTTGTATAAAAGTATTTTTTAAATATTCAAATAAAATTAGCACAGCATCAACCATATCCACCATATACCATAAACCATATCAGAATGTGTTTGTATCACCTTCAACTAAAATTAAAAAGTATAAGGATGGTTTAAGATTGATAGAGACATATAAACTTTTGTCTATGTATACACATGTAGATGAATGTGTAGAAACATGTAGACATATAATCTGTATTGTATGGAAAGCAACGAAAGCTGCAAGAAATCTCCATGGGGTGCTAGAATAAGAATTACTTTTGAGAGGTTTCGGGCAAAAACTGTTCTATAAAGACAATTGAACCAACAAATCGGGGAGGAGGATAATAAATAACCACTGAGAACGTTTATATTAACTTGTGTTTGTGTTAAATACATATTTGCTGTAAGTACTAGTTCCACACCGGAGTAATTATTTCAATACTTTATTGTAAACTGATTGCACACTTTAAACTTGAAAAAAACAACTAACTCACTTTAGTGTTATAATAATAAGATATTTAAGTATATGGTTCATAGTATGATTTGCTACTTCTTACATATTTATTCTTACAATAATATTAGTTTGAAAATATAAAATGTATACAAGTTTATAAGTAAATATACGAAATCAGTCAGCCCGGAAGTACCGACGAAGAGCTTCCCTCAACTTCCGATTCCGCTTTACTGGCATCCTGGACGGATGTGGATTTTGTAACTCATTTTGAAACGAAAATTTTCACTTTTTTAATCCAGTGTGTCTATTCACTGGCATTTAAGTATCTTCATATGAACTCTTGAGGAACCAGTTTTATGTTTACAAAATAAATATCTTATGTCCAAATGTGAATCATAAGAGTAAACTATCAACGGGGTAGATTTCTGATAAAGTAAATAAAAATCATACAAATTAGTTGTGTGCTTCTTGACAGTTATAAAACTCGACGAGCAGATTTCAATTACTCTTGAGGACAGTATTGTTTGTTGCCAACGAAGGTTTGGTGGTTTCCATTAGTTATCACTAGTAGTTTTAAAAACTTGCCATGGCCCGTAAAACAACTTGGAAGAGCACCCCGTTGATATGGACCCTTACCACTTTGCCTAAACCTCACAGTAGAAGTCATTTTGCACTTTTTACCAATATTTACGACGGATTAGTTTATTTTGTTTAGATTTTAATGTATTTGAATCACACGTATACATGTGTAACATACTGTTTATTATGTTATAAAGGTCTTTCGAAGATATGTTATATATTTCAAGAACATTGCTGAAAGCCATACATTACATGTTGGTGATAATTAGCATTTACCGTTAAATTTACCCTGTAATTAATGAGTTATAACCTTCACTTTAGGTTCTCAGAATGTTTACAACGAGTTAGCAATATAATAAAACATTTAAAGATTTTTGCTAAGAAATTTAAAGGGCTTAGTAGCTTCCGGGTTTTACATAACTTATTCTAAATCATCACAAAAATTGCAAAATATCACAAAACTCGTTTTAAGTCATGGTCTAGTTAAAAGTTGTTTCAGATTTCCCTTTCAGACTTTATCGTCAATATTTGTCATTAGTTGATAAATAACACACATTTTCTTTCAACAAACTAATTTTTATTGCTGCGGTAAAAAAATTAAGACATGATTACAATAAAACCCTAAGAAGCAAGGGACACCTGGGTGTGGAATACTTTAGGCTGAGTTGATAAACAAGATGTAAGTCCGTCTGAAAAAATATAATATTATGGTTCGATCACGTTGAATTATGCCGATAAAAATTATGCACTTTTTTCCACTCCTCAATCATTTATTTGCCACGATGATTTTGCTTGTCAGTAAGTATATTGACTTAATAATCTTAACCTTTCACGATTCTACCTATCGGAACCCCTCATTTGCACTTAATTTTGTTACCAAAGGCCTTCAAAGAGCATCAAACACTTTCGAAGTCTCAACCAAATCTCTTTACCAGTCTTGCAGTCTGATCACTTTGATGCACAGTTTATTGGTACAGTATACGTCTATTTTCATTACTGTTCAGTTCTGAAGTATAAATTTAAATTATCTATGTATATAAACTGTCTACTATTCAACTTAACTTCAACTTTTACCTAAATCTATTATTTGTATCACTTTGTTATTAACATCAGCTTAGCAAAAAGAATAGTTTTAATTTGTTTGGTAAATATCTACATAAGAGTGTATTTTGCACGTAGTAGGGATTGTAGGAGTTTTTAGACTGTGTGGATGAGACATTTTACCGCTTGCATACCTTAACATTAAACCATTTTTAATCTGCTCTAGCTATAAGTATTTTATACCCTCTAACCTGTGTACAAGTGAGCTTTGTACTTGTAGATACGTATTTATTGCTTCAGTACGTATGAGTTTAGATTAACTGTACAAGGTTAACAACATACATCACTTCAACATATTCTATTCACCCGTTTTATTAGTTGTTCTTATACACTATATCTAGAAGTGGTGGTATTTTTTGATTCCAGATAAAATGGATCTTAGCAACAAACTGAACAGTTTGGTGTCCCAACCTCACGTGCCGAAGATTAATCTTATCGACCTTCGCCGGGAGGAAAGATACTCCATTCTTTCGGCTCGGAGAGTAAACACCAAGTTTGGAGAGCCCGAGCCTTGGCGAGTTTGGAGAGTTTGGAGCCTTAGAGTTTGTTTATGATGACGGGTCAACGGCCATGACCTTACTACCAAAGAGATTTTCTATCGGCTTAGCGAATGAGGAGCTCGCCGACTTGGCGGGACCTCTAAACTTCCGCTTCCGCTGCCTCGGGAAGGCGGGGAATTCGTATGATGTAAAGATTTTGAAGGATTAACTTACAATAAAGTAGCTTTTACTGAACACTTTATTCTATTATTTTACCTTGCATTGTGGTATTAATTGTCACAGCTATAACTGTTATTACTATTATGTGTAAATGATAGTCCATATTATTTTACTACACAATCTACACTACTATAAACTGACTCTTCCAGCCTGCGAAACTTGCGTTACTACGGCGAACGACTTTTAGTTTTAAGTTGACGTGATTTCTTATAATATTTCAGACAAAGAGTTCTGAGGTTACGATCATAGCAGACCACATACCTATCAACTGTCGAATTTACACATTGGTACAAAATATGGAAAGCACGATGTAGCACGACGTTACCTCAACAGAGAAAGCAGCATGCAATTATGCAATTTTTGGACGTAGCCCACCATGCACGTCCGTAAATGGGCAGTCTGACCTAACCGGATTCCCAAATGTGCAAACCGTTTATATTCGCGACCGGCTCACTCATTCATGAACGCCAAACAACTTCGTTATATAACCGCGACCAACTGACCCACCCAAGGTCACCGTGCCGCCGCTAAGAAGAAACTGCTCAAATATACACCTCTACTTTCACCGCTACTTCCTACCCCCTCTACTTAACCTCAAGCAAACCTATCTACTGTGATCTTATACCTATAAGTAAAAATAAAATATTTTCCTTTCAATCAAGGTAGACCTTTGGTTGCATTATTGTATTGGTAGGTCAGTAAAATTCAGTGAACAGACGAGTTAATCTGTGTGTCTCCAGAAACCGAATCAAACTGGACCGGAAGTGGTGTAAAGGGCTTCCTCCATACATCCTAGTTATGAGCGTCAACAGCAAAGAATGCTGATGTTTTCAGTAATCTCTCGAATGTGAATTATTTAATCATCAATTCAGTTGTTAAAGTTCATTTTTACTCGTAAGTAAATACTCTTGGCCAATGTCCAAACTTAGTTAATTAGTTTTATTACTTGTCCGGGGAACGCAGAATTCGTATATAATTTGCTAAGATATTTGTTAGTTTATAGCGAGTAAATGTTTATTTCGTATATATATTTGGAATGACGCTCTAATTTTCTTTGATATTATTTATTTTACCTTGACCACTCATATGACTGTACATTTATTTAAATAGATTTTATTTCATGAGTTGGCAGCGCCTAATAATACAGAGTACTGTGGATTCAGAGAAGTAATTGTGCGTTACAACTAAAGAGGTTAGAATTTACATTTCACGTTGATAACTTTTGCAGCATTGTAAGCAATCTGGCATATTGTGTTGCATATAAAGAGAGAGAGAGCAGACTAATATTAAGCCTGTTACACTAATAATTTCCGAAGGTCTATTGTAATAGGAGCATTGTCAAAAGGTGTTTGAAACAATACAGTACTCACTTTTCATCGAACCTGTCTCTTGTTGTCTGTAGAAACTTTAGTGCATTCAGGGAAATCAACTAATTAAATTGTCAGTTGAATGAAAATTTGTTACTTAAATTAAATTACTTTATAATTTCTCCAGCCGATATACCATTACCACGATGAGAAATCTCAGCATGATAGGTGATCCAGTATAATTTCAATAAGTAAACTACACACCGACACTCGATATAGAAATATTTTAATTTTAACATACGTTAATATTAAAATTAAATTATTTCAGATAGAACATGAGTGGGGTAAACCCAATAAAATGTATAAAAAAGCTACCTTCTAGTACTGGGCAGAGCTGGGTGATGACCGAGCGTTACCTTCCTGGGATTGGCGGAGAACCCGATTGGACCTATAAACCCGCCCTCGGGGAACTCATTATTCGGTTAAGGTTTGAAGTTTTTTTACGACGTATACATTTTGTTTTTTAATATAATTTTCCAATGTGGTGCAATCTATGCTCTGGGTTACAAAAGAGGGGTTTGGATGTAACTAAATCTAAAAGAAATAAACTAATGGATTAATATTTTGGTTAAAACAATTGAAAAACCATGAATTAACTAATTTTTTATCTTTAAAAATATATCCATAACTTGTAGGCTCGCACTGGGAATCTTCATTGTATGAAACTCACGTCTTAACCACAAAGCCATTCAACTAATTTTGCTATCAAACCTATTACATATAAAGCTAAAGCGCTGGTTCTAAACCAACAACGGATTTTATGCCGTTACTTTCTGCTCCTTAGGTTCACACAGGTATCAATTATTAACAGGTTCTACGTTCCAATGGGTGCTAGTATTAAAACTTGTATGATAAGCGAATAAATAATTTTCTTTTTTAAAACCTCAACTTCTCCTTGCCGTAGTCAATAGGTATTGTGACGATTTAAAGACAGCGAGGTACCGTAACGAAAATCGTCACATGGGCAAGCCAGTGGTAACTGCTAGTGACAAATTATTACCTGGCCTATTGACCTATGACAACGAGCAGTTAAGGTTTAGAAAAATAAAATATTGTATTGGGTTACGTCACAAGTTTGAAAGCTAGTGTCCATTCCTAGCTGTGAGCTGGGATCAAACCTACACTTAGCCACAGCTAACTTACGAAACAAAGTCCTTTAGAAAAATCATAGGAAGATTGAAGTCCAATGGAGTGGAACTTCATATTATTTAGAGTTTTACAGTTTGTTCCAATACAATTTCTATGCAAACTTTAAACAATTTTTAATTCCCGTAGATTTTAAGTTATATATGAAATGAAGTTACAAAACCCCTTTATACTTTGAAACCTCGAAAAACATTTTAAATTCTTATTCATTTTTATATTTATAGTTTGATTAAAAGTTCGTGTAATTTAGTAATATAGTAAAAACTAAATACATCGACGTTTTAGCCCTAAGAAAATTGTTACGAAATCAACGAACTTGACGTATTGATTTGTATTATCTTGAGAGGTACGTTAATTGAGTCTTAAGATCGTTTTGTCAGTTAGTTTATTATTAATGTTGAACGGTTTAGTGTACCCTAAATACTGAGTGAGTATAAACGTCTTAATTATTTTTTTTTTTGCAAATTTAATACAAGATAAGTAGATGTGAAATGGCGGTTTAACGCCACTTCCGGCGCTTTTTCCCCATGTTATTCTTATGGGGAGCCGTTTTTGCGCCGACGCCAGCTCCCGCCCTACACAAGTTTCCTTGTTAGCCTATACTAACGTCCAACCCTTGCCTATATTAAATATATTTTCCCAATCCCCATCCCTCCTCTATATTTTTTAAAATTAATTTTCAAATTCAGGCTAAAAAACTATCTTTGGTGTTTATGGTCCGATTTGTCTGCAATTTGGATATGTTATTGTCCTAGGCAAGTGTTTTAATAAATTTCACTTACATTTCCCAAATTCACTATAACGGTCAAATTAAAAAATATTTTTGAAAAATACTGCCGCCAACTTCTTTATTTACTGTCCGATTTGTCTTCAATTTGGATATGTTATTGTCCTAGTGTTTTAATAAATTCCCCCAAAAATACTGCCGCCAACTTCTTGATTGTCGTAGTGTTTTAATCCCAACTACGGTCGAACTGCCAACTGATTAAAACATCCGCCGCTTGCTCACGCAACGATCCGCTGCCTGCACACGCTGACATACTAACACACTAAGTCAGTCATGCGCAAGCACGCGTCACATTGACCAGAATTTCCACTTACCATAGAAAGTCCAGCCAACGCAATTTCCTGGTTAAATTGAAAATCTGATGTGTATATAAGGTGCCACCGACAACACACAACAACAGTGACCTCCACCACCAGCACCGGATGACGCCACCACACACGCCACCAGCGACCACCGGACGTCACCACACTCCAGCGACCACCGGACGTTACCACACTCGGCTCACCGCGCCTCTCCGCGTCTCCGCGCCACGGCCTCTCCACCTAGGACTCTGTGTGAGTGTTAGCAATGGTGTAGGTGATGTCTTTAGGGACAACTGTTAATCCATCACTATAATTGTGAAATAGCCTAATATTTGTAAATCTCTAATTCACCATTTCCAAATTCAATATTAAAAATAAAACAATATATGTTTTAAAGCCACTTTCAACACTTTGATACCCATATATATCTCTTGAATGTGTATTAATACCTAAAATGTGTATGAAAAAAATAATATTGCATGACCAAATTGGAAATTTTTTTAATTTTTGCAGTAATTAAACTGCAAAAATGTCTTATTTTAGAGTTAAAAAATATGTTTTTATTATTTAAAGAAGATAAAATTTTAAAATTTTCAACCAGGGTTATATATAGAAGCCCCAAAATCACCACCCTCATTCCAAAAAAAATGTTGACCTGTGCACAGTGCTCCACGCCCTGCTCCAAAAGAAGCAATTTAATCAGACACTATCGCAACATTCACAAAGTTATTCCTAAAATTTGTAAAAAATGCCATCAAATATTTGATAATAACAATCATTTTAAAGCACATATGCTAGAAAAACACAATAGTTGTAATGTGTGTAAGAGAGTCATCACTCGTGACAAGAAACGCCACCACCTACGATGTGACAAACGACCTTACAAGTTGTATATTTTTAACGGTGAATCTGTGGAAGTATTAGACACACTTCAATCTTGTCCTTTACCTATCAAATGGATTCTTATTAGGAGAGTGAAATTTATCAAACACACAGTGGACAATAATGGTGATTTAATCATTGACAAAGAATGTATTGCTGATTTTCGAAGTTTAACTAATTTATCAATTGAGAAAGCACAATTAAAGACTCAAATTAAAGAAGCACTTTTTAAGATCGATACCTCCATGCACAAATATCAAGCCCAAGGCAGTGGATGGATATATGACCAAACTAAATACTGGCAGCTCCATGTTTACAAATATAAACCCCTAACTCCCAAATCATACATTCCTACACCTGAAAATATAAAATCAAAACACGCTGTTTTAAATATTATAAACAGTGATAATAAATGTTTCGTGTGGAGTGTTTTAGCAAGCTTAAGACCAAGGAATAGTAAAGAACATGCAAATCGAGTATCTTACTACAAACCCTATGAAGGCCAGTTGAATATGTCAAATATAAAATATCCAGTAAAAATATCCGACATTGATAAATTTGAAAAACAAAATAACATAAGTGTTAATGTATATGGAATTGAAGAAGAATTAATATATCCACTGAGAATAACTAAACTAAATAGTAACACGCACGTCAACCTGCTTCTTCTACAAGAAGCTCGGAAATCACATTACTGTTTAATTCGTGATTTTGATAAGTTAATGTTTAATTCTACAAAACACGACCATAAGAAATATTTTTGCAAGTTCTGTTTGCAACATTTTGGCACCAAAGATATATTGGAACGTCACACAACACACTGTAAAACCTTTGATGCTCAAAGAGTACAAATGTCTGAAAAAGATACACTACAATTTACGAATTACAAATATCAACTTAAAGCTCCCTTTGTGATTTATGCAGATTTCGAATGTTTTATAAACTGCGGCAAACACACTCCTTCTGGATTTGCTTATGTTGTGGTGAGAGACTCTAAAATTATTTACGAAGAGTTGTACAGCGGTGAAAATGTGATGGATGTATTTTTCGAAAAGTTATTTAAAACTTATGACTTTATTAAAAGTCAGATGGAAGTATATGTTCCCCTTGTAATGACTGCAGAGCAAGAGGCTTCCTTCCAAAACTCTACACGCTGCCACATATGCCAACAACTGTTACTGTGTGATAAAGTGCGTGACCACTGCCACCTAACAGGCGAGTTCCGAGGACCCTCCCACAACGCTTGCAATTTAAACTATAAAGTAACCAAGAAAATTCCAGTATTCTTCCACAATCTTAAAAACTATGACGGTCATTTAATAATGCAACACTTGGGAAAATTCAATCGGAAATTGAATTGCATAGCCAAAGACATGGAAAAATATATTTCGTTCTCTGTTGATGATTTGGTATTTTTGGATTCATACAACTTTCTGTCTCTTCCCTTAAGCAAATTAGCTTCCAATTTAAATACGTTTAGATTTATAGACAATCCACTACTACAATGTAAGGGCGAATTTCCATACGAATACATGACAGGACCAGAAAAGTTTTTAGAGCCCCTCCCACCCATAGAGGCATTTTACAGCAGTCTAACTAAAGAATGTATATCTCCTGCACAATATGAACATGCTAAAAACGTATGGAATCATTTTAATATAAAGAATTTAAAAGAATATCACGATTTATACCTTAAAACAGATGTGTTGTTATTGGCTGATGTGTTTGAGACATTTAGGGACTTGTGTTTAAAGGATTATAAACTCGACCCTGTCCACATGTACTCATTGCCTGGACTAACATGGGAGGCGTGCCTTAGAATGACTGGCATAAAATTACAGTTATTTAGTGACATTGACATGCATTTGTTTATAGAACATGCCATTAGAGGCGGTGTAAGCATGATTTCCACGCGCCACGCTAAAGCCAATAATAAGTACATGGGCGAACATTATGACCCAAATCAAGAAAACACCTATCTTGTATACTTAGACTGCAACTCGCTATACTCTACAGCAATGTGCGAGTCGTTGCCCGTTGATGGCTTTAGATGGACAAATGAGAAAGATTATAAATACAGTCAAAATGAAAACTTTGGATTTATTTTGGAAGTTGATTTAAAATACGATAAAAGTTTACACGATTTGCATAATGACTACCCGCTCGCACCAGAAAAAATGAATGGAAAATTAATACCAAATTTAAATGACAAAACCAAATATATTTTGCATTATAAAGCACTAAAAAAATACGAAGAACTGGGTTTGGTAGTTACAAAATACCACAGAATCTTAAAATTCAGACAATCAAAATGGCTCGCGCCCTATATTAATTTTAATATTGAAAAGCGACAAAAAGCTGAACATGATTTTGAAAAAGACTTTTACAAACTGTTAAATAACAGTCTCTTTGGTCGAACAATTATGAACCAACGCAAGTTTCGTGATATACATCTTGTAGACGAGTCTAAGTTAACAAAGTATGTTACAAAGCCAAGATTTGACTGCAGCAAAAAGTTTGATAACAACTTGCACGCCGTGCATTTAAATAAATTAATTGTAAAGTTTGATAAACCAATATATTTAGGAATGACCATTTTGGATATCAGCAAAGTAATAATGTATGATTTCCACTATAATTATATGTCAAAATTTAAGAATAAAAAGTTCTTAATGACAGACACAGACAGCCTTCTTTATTCTATAGTAACAGAGGACTTTTACAAGGAAATACAATGTGACTTGGACCGTTTCGACACCTCTGCATATAGTAAAGACCATTTCTTATACTCTGATAAAAACAAAAAAGTTACGGGCAAGTTTAAAGACGAATTAAATGGTCAAATTATGTATGAATATTGTGGTTTAAGGCCAAAATTATACTCTTTCATTCCTCTACAGTGGTTATACGAAAAAGAAAAGCAAAATGAGCTAGAGGTTAAAAAGGCAAAAGGAGCTGACGGCGCTACAGTTAAACATCTCTTAAGACACCAACACTACTTACACTGTCTTGCAACCGGAGAAGATTACTACGAGAATGTTACAAGAATTAAATCCACAAACCACCATCTGCAAACATTAACGATGAACAAAAAGGTACTCTCTTTTGATGACGACAAGAGGTTTATTGTGGATGGCATCAACACCCTTGCCCTTGGTCACTATAAAATTGGTCAAACATAAATCTGTATTTGCCATTATTCTTTGGCCTTTCCTTGTCTATTACAAAAAAGCCATATTTAGACCTATCCCAGCATTGATGGCAGAGATTTCTAAATTGGTTAAATGAAAAATCATTTCCCACATGATTGTTATACACATGTTTTAAATTTAAATCGTCTTGTTTAAATAATATTAGAAAATTAACATTGTCACGTAAATGTTTGTGTACTTTACTGTAAGATTGACACAAGTAAAAACTGTTAATATTTTTGTGTCTGCCCATTGAGAAAAATTGTGTGATATTTGGACTATTTATGTCGTCAAATACAACTATTGAGTGTGATTCTACATCATTTGGTGTGATTTCACAGTTTGAATATGTGTGTAATTTAACTTCATCACACAGACGGAATATTTCAATTATTTTTTTATATTTTTCTTGTTCTAAAGATTTGGATATTATATATAAATTTGTAAACTTTAATCCTTGTTTTTTTACAATTAAGTTATAAATTACAACAGTCTTCCCCGAACCACTGGGCCCTATTATAAGACAGCGAATATTATTAGGAAATAGGCCCAACTTCTTTGGTGTATTTTCTTTATGTGCAATTTTAAATTTGTTCTTTTGTTGAATAAATGACATTTTTTATATAATGGTGTATTTTCTTTATGTGTTAAATTTGTTGAATAATTTTTTTATATAATAAAAATGGCAAAGAGAAAGTGTAAAACGGTCCAAGGTAAGGGATTATTCTTAAAGCCATATAGAGGCCGTGGCTTGTTAAATACCCTTATAAACAACCTTCCTTTCCCCCCCCACATCCCGTCGTATTCATATTGTGGTCCAGCAACTAATATACGTGAAAATTTAGCCAAAAATGTACCTCCAAAAAATAAGCTAGACTCTTATTGTAAAGAGCACGACATATTCTACATGAATAATCCTGATACAGCCGCCCGCAACAAGGCAGATATGAGATTAGCGGACCAGGCTTGGACTAGAGTTTTGGCAAAGGACGCCAGTCTGGCCGAAAAAGCAGCAGCTTATGCAGTGACAAATTTGATGAAGGCTAAGGCAAAAATGGGAATGGGATTAAAATTTAATAAAAAAGATGGACAACTTTCAGCTGTTAGAGGCAGCAAGAGACGTGCCTCACTTTCGAGGAGTGTACCTAAAAAACGAGCTAAAACATCTAAGGCCAAAAGTAAGAGAATGTGGAATTATTAATTTAGACAGTGACAGGGGCACACATTGGACAGCATATCGTAAAAATAAAGATGTTGTAATATATTTTGACCCTTTCGGAATACAGCCTCCAAAAGAGGTAATTGAATATTTTGTACCATCTAAAATCTACTATACAACTGATCAAATACAAGATTTAAACAGTTCCATTTGTGGAATTTTATGTTTATCATTTCTGAAAAATTTTAGTTTATAAAAATGGATTCATTTACTATAACATTTACGGGCACAGAGCCAGAGTTGAAGTCGGTGTTCTTTCCTCCTATAGAATTAAATGGTGATTATGTAATTGGACTGGTAGATTTTCAAAGTTATAATTCTATATTTAATGTTAAAAAACCTCTAAATACTTTGACATATTACAAAATGCACAAAATTACAACCCCAAAAGGGGAGGTCACAATTGACGAATTAAACCGGGCATTAGGTGGTAAAGTTGAAGTTATTATACAAAATAAAGTAGCATTAATTAATACAAAAGTCAAACTTATATTTTACAAAGGGCTAGTTCCAAAATTAAATAAACTTAAAGACACAAAATTAACTATAGACGAGGGTGAGGATGTGTATTATTACGATCACAAAGCTCCAAATGTAATTGAAATTGTTGAAGGTACATACGAAGTGTTTGAGCTTGCGAAGGAAATTCAAAAGCAACTCCCAGATTTTGTACTTATAGCCGATAATAAAACTATGAAAGCCACATTACATTCTGGCCATGTGTTTGATTTTACAAAACCGTGTTTAGGGTCTGAATTATTGGGATTTAAAGGATTTTCTACTCCAGATATTGCGTTTAAATCCGTAAATAAAATCAACATAAATAATGTAAATGTGATTAGAGTAAAATGTAATATTGCGAATGGGTCTTATTTAAATGGTGACAAATCACACACCATACACAGTTTTTACCCAGAAGCTCCTCCGGGCTACAAAATTATTGAGGTTCCCAGAAATATTATATACTTCCCTGTCAATAAGAGAAGTTTAGATGTTGTTAGCATTACATTTGCAGATCAACACGACAAGCCAATTGACTTTAATAAAGAAGAAACTACAATTACTTGTCATATAAAAAAGATATGAGAATTTACAAGAACGGGCTGAGTGTGCAAAATGCCAGGTTTCTGCGATCAATTGGGTTGAAGTTAAAATTTTCTATTAATAAAAATGGAAGATTTTCTAGACGTTGCAGGAAAATTCCAATACGATGATAGCCTGGTTAAAATTACAAATCACTCCTATGTTCCACACAACACTTTGGCAATAAATAATTCCGATGAAATTCGAATATGCATAAATAATCAAGATTTACTAACACTCCCATGTAGGAGTTATCTGTATATTAAAGGAGAAATAGAGAATCATGATAAAGGACATTTTATAAATAATGCATTTGCATTCTTATTTGACGAAATTAGATACGAAGTTGCTGGTAAAGAAATAGATATTGTAAGAAATCCGGGAATTTCCAGTCTTATGAAAATATTGTGCTCTTACAATAAAACAACTAAATTGTCAAATGTAGCATTTGATTCTGATGAAAATTTAAAGGAGTTCCATAAAAGCGGCAAGTTTAGTACTTGTGTCCCGTTAGAGCTGTTAATGGGTGTGTTTGAGGATTTTAATAAGGTTTTAGTAAATGTTAAACAAGAATTGGTGTTGAAAAGATCCAAAAACGACTTAAATTGTATATTAACAACATCTGGTGTCGATCCTATTCCTAAAATTACACTTAAATCGATTCAGTGGGTGATGCCGCATGTGGTGCCATCTGATGGGGAGAAGCTTCAATTACAAAAGATGTTATTGCAAAATAAAAATTTGCAAATTGCATTTAGAAGTTTGGAGCTACACGAACTCCCATCATACCCCGAAACCAAGAGACATACATGGTCAGTTAAGACGTCTTCGAGTTTGGAGAAGCCCAGGTATGTTATATTTGGTTTCCAAACAGGTAGGGACAACAGTGCACGAAAAAGAACTGATGAATTTGATCACTGTAAATTGAAAAATATCAAAGTGTTTTTAAACTCTGAATATTATCCTTATAGTGATTTAAATCTCGATTTTGAAAATGGAGATGCCTCTAAAGCTTATGAGATGTTTGTGAGGTTTAGGGAGAGTTACTACAACACCGTCCCCGATCCTATGTTTAACAGAGCTGACTTTATAAATAAATATCCTCTAATTGTAATAGATTGTTCTAGGCAGAATGAATCGGTGAAAGAGGGGGTTGTAGATATTAAATTAGAAATTGAAACTGCAGAAAATGTCCCTTCAAACACATCTGCATATTGCCTAATAATACACGATAAGGTGTTTGAGTATAATCCTTTGACAAATGAGATAAATAAAATGTAAATAAAATGAAAACAAATATTCAACAAGAATTGGTAGAGTCTGCAAAACAAATAAGAGAAAAATATAGGGCGTTAAAACGTGGTAAATTTCTAGAGGCTGAAGAGAGGTTCCAAACATTCCAACCGTTAATAGAGCCTTTGCAAGAATTAAAAAATTTAGCCACAAAAACAGAGAGGCCAGTTCTCCCAATGATTTTAGAAAAGACCCCGTCTAGAATACCAAGAATAACCCAGATAACACCACACAAATTAGATTTTGGTCTTTTAGCATCAGACTATTTAGGAAATTACCTTAGTAGAAGTAGTATGACAGACACCACATATGGTATTAGGCGAGAAGGAAATAAATTTTTTATTGGGAATCAGGAAGTTCAAATTGCCAATGACGATGTTACAGTTGGAGAAACAATTTATAAAGGGACAAAGGGATTGTGGGAATTGTTAACTTTAAAAGAACCCGTAAACTATAGTCAGGTTGATTTGCAAAATTATAAAGAGATTTTGGAAGCTACAAATGCACATTTAAAGGGTTATAAAACAGGTGCGGCGATGTCAAGCAATAAACACACTAAATATCTTAATATAATTAAACCCCTGTTTAAGACTGTTGGTGAAGGTTTAAGGCAGGTAACTGGTAATAAAATAGACTATGTTTATTGGGACGATCCTAATGAGCTTGTAGATAGGTTAAGACTGCTTTGGTTAAGCCGATTGGCGGGAAATTCTGGAGTGGATAATGAGATAGATTCTATCATAGAAGAATTGAGGGAAAGTGGAATTGTTTATTAAATAAAAATATGATAGATAAATTTTATCGCGTATATAACCCGTATAGTAAACCAGAAGCTAGAAGTTTTAAAGAAACTACTTTAAATCTAAAAGATGATGGTTGGAGTGCTTTAAATTATAAAATTAGTAATGTTAAAGGTGGGGAGTTTACTGACGATGTATCGACTTTGGGGCAGACGTTAACCAGGAAAGGTGATGCTTTTGTACAAGGTAATACTAAATATAAGTTTTTAGAATCCAAGGGTAATAATTGGAACGCTAATAAACGCATAATTACTAATGTTAAACGAGGTGAAAGCGCAACCGATGTGCCCACATTAGAGCAAACTTTAATAAGAAAAGATGGTGTCTTTGTACAAGACAAAAATAATTATGAATTTTTGGAATCGGAGAATGGTGTTTGGAATGCCAAAAAGCGAAAAATAAGTAATTTGTTGGCTGGTAAAGAAAGCGATGATGTTGTAAACGTCTCTCAAGTACCAAAAATGGATCTAAACTTTTGGGATTTTAATAATAAAAGGCTAGTTCGTGTTAAACCCGCTGTTGATGAGAACGATTGTGTTACAAAACATCAGACTGTGACTTTAGACGGTCTTAAATTTGATGGTAAAAATAAGCAATTAACAAACATTTTACCTGGGACATTGCCAAATGATGTGGCTGTTGTTAAGCAAATATTAACAAAAGGTGAGAAAAGCATAATAAAACAGGGGGATAAATATTATAATGTATTAACATTAGATAGAGATATGTGGGATGCAGAGGACAAATTAATAAAAAATATACCTGAAGGCAAAGATAGGAGTGATGTTTGTTTAATGTCGCAGGTTTTGAGGTATGACGATAATATTAAAACTTTTAGACAAGACAATATTAAATTTGATATTTGTTTAAAATCACACGCATTAAGGTTTAACAATAAAACTAATAAATTTATGCAAGACAATAATGAAATCGATTTGATGATGTACAATCCTAAATTGTTGGTTGCAGACCCTACATCTTTAAGCGGATTTAAGACTTTAGATGGAGGGGCATATTTGCCAAAAAACTATGTATATCAAAGAATGAGTGATGGTATGTTAGTTGGTAGCAATGGAGGTGTTTTTGAAACGACAGAGACTGGCAGATACGTTAACATTAAAAATAAAGAATAAAAAATGGAAAAAATTGCTTAAGAATTGCATAAGCCCGCGAGAAAGAACTTTATTAGAAGGTCTTTTAAGGTGTTGGTTATAAACGAAACTGTTCAAATAGATTTAATAGATATGCGGAATTATGCTAGAGAGAATTCTGGGAATAAATATATTTTAACTTTAATAGACACATTTTCTAAAAAAGCTTATGCTGCTCCACTAAAGAATAAAACTGGATTAGTAGTCACAGAAGCTATAAAAACTATTCTCCCAAAGGGAGTTAAAAATATTCAATCTGATAACGGAAAAGAATTTTTTAATGAACATTTTACCAAACTAATGAAAATTCTAAATATTAATCACTACCACACTTACTCTACAACTAAGGCGGCTATTGTGGAAAGGTTCCAGAGAACTTTAAAGAATTGGTTGTATAGAGAGTTTAGTGCACAAGGGAGTTACAAGTGGTTGGATTTACTTCCAAAGTTAATAAGGATATATAATAATAAAGTACATAGATCCATAGGCATGAAGCCTAACCAAGTAAGTGCTAAGAACTCTAAAGATGTACATGAAAGGTTAGCATCTAAAGTACAAGTTAAAAAGCCAAGATATAAGGTGGGGGATAGTGTAAGGATATCTAAATATAAACATGTATTTAGTAAAGGATATACCCCCAACTGGACGGGAGAGCTTTTTACAATAGCAGAAGTTAAGAAAACAAAGCCTGTGACTTATATTTTGAAAGATGAGAATGGCAATATAATCAAAGGAGGATTTTATACAGAAGAATTGTTAAAGACTAAATATAAAGACATGTATTTGGTAGAGAAGGTAATTAGGAGGAAGGGTGATTTATTATATGTCAAATGGCTCGGGTTCCCAAGTAGCCAGAACTCGTGGATTTCTGCAAAGGATGTCTTAAAATGAATTTTAAAATAGGGTCAAAATATGGCAAGAGTCAAAACGGAAATTAGGGTGCAAAAGTCAGTAAATAGTTGGCAGTATTTTTTTTTTAATTCAACCGTAATAGTGAATTTGGGAAATGTAAGTGGAATTTATTAAAACACTTGCCTAGGACAATAACATATCCAAATTGCAGACAAATCGGACCATAAACACCAAAGATAGTTTTTTAGCCTGAATTTGAAAATTAATTTTAAAAAATATAGAGGAGGGATGGGGATTGGGAAAATATATTTAATATAGGCAAGGGTTGGACGTTAGTATAGGCTAACAAGGAAACTTGTGTAGGGCGGGAGCTGGCGTCGGCGCAAAAACGGCTCCCCATAAGAATAACATGGGGAAAAAGCGCCGGAAGTGGCGTTAAACCGCCATTTCACATCTACTAAGATATGATAACTTTATGCCTGCATTTTGTAAACGAAATCACCCTTTGCACAGGTGAGTAATGTATATTAAATCGTCAGCCAGTTACATAGTAATCAGAGGGTGCGCAAGAGAAATAGCTCAACTAAGTGTCATTATCCATCATATCGTTTAACGTTGCCTCTAGCCTCTGATCAGATTAAATTAATAACTACAGGCAATACGATTAATAATACAGTTGTACAGAATATAAATAGCATGCATTATAGCTTTTAAATCATATTTAAATGAGCAACAAGACTGATTGCTTTGCATAAAATAGTTCGATGAGAAACATGTAATTCAGAGCGAGAAAATTTAATAACACACTAACCAGAGTGAATTAATAAATACATTAATTATGTTATTCTATTGCTACATGACACACCACAAACATATGTTGTACTAATAAACGTAAATAATACCGTTTCGATTTGAAGCAATATTCCCACATTTACACATTTACTGTGCAGTATATTAGTTTTCTGCGTGTTGACTAAATTATCTCTGAATGGTGATTAAATATGTTACTGATTTAGGTTTGTTGATAGGAGGTTTTACAATTTTTATTATTTTTCATGCGACCATAAATATTTATTTATTATTAGATACGAGCTCTAAAATAAAATTCGAGTCCGTAATGGCTTTCCGAAGGTAAAAAGTAATTGTAAATTCATACATCACCGGACTGAAATGTTTTTGATTTGCTTCAACCCACATCCATCCGGTGCAGCCGGTTTGTTTTTTCACCACTGATTGCTAACCATTATTTCTCATTAGTTATAAATCCAAGTTGATAATACGAACTGTTGATAATATTATAAAAGTTATTGCAGGAAGTAATTTTAATTTCCGATCTCATTAAGTTGTTTCTGAAAGTGGTCCATTACGTAAATTCTTTAGTATTAAATGTTTTACCGTATGCTTGGTTCAGTAAATGAGTTGTGTGGCATGACTAAATAATTGATGATAAACTATGCTATCTTTAAATTACATGTTGTTTCTATAGTTGTCAAATTTGTAATAAATATTCACTATATACTCGTATATTGACCAGATGAATTATTTAATAGTTGAACGGTTTATCATGCCAACTATCGTAAATTAGTTTTAGTTTATCCAGTATTATTTTCATTTGTATAAATTTGACTTTACCTATTTTAACCTTTTTTTTTGTTAATTAATTTGTAATATCTAACAAATGAAATGTACAACAAAGAGTTTCTGTTGTCTAAACGTCGTTAAAATCACCTACAAAAATTAATTGCTTGCCTTCATGATTGATTTACGTTTACCAATCTTATAAAATAACACGTCTTAAAGAAACCAATATTAAATGAAAACATTTATTATTATTTCACTCATTCCGAAACATATTTAGAATTTTAAAGTCAGAGAACATGTTATGACGTAAATTGCGAAAACCTTATTTCACTATCAGGTATTTCAGGACATAGAGAGTTTTTGTTTAGGTAAGTGTGTTGTATGGTGTATCACTTTATAATGCTTCATTTTACGCCGTACGTTTTGAACCAGGACCGAGGTCAGAGTTTACTCCACAGTACAGTGAGCCAGAATCGCCGAGCTCGCTGAAGCCGTTTGATTGAAGCCACTCTCGGCATCAGTCTGAGCTATTGTGAGAGTGAAGCTCAAACTAGTAATTCTTTTAAAATTTATGATTTCGCTTCAATTTGAAAGACAAACCTCGTTTTAAAAATTGACCGTTTTTTATATTTTATAAATTTACTTAAACGAGCAAACAAAATATTTTTTATTAATTTGCATTACCATTTTTTTCTTGGTGTTATTTACGAGGCTTAAAGTTTAGCAGTAGCCTTTAAAACTTTACTATTATTGTCTAAACCTAATTTACACCAATAAGAACTTAAACTATGTTTTAAACACATTCAATAATTAAGTATCGTGCAACTATTGTTATGACATTAAACATTTATAAGTTATATCTCGATGCATGGTAATTATGCGCGCATTATAATTAATAAATTATATTGTATAAGCCTTCATATATATGTGTTTTAGCGAATTTTCCCTATAGGGAAGAAGCTATTACCGTAGTCGGCATGGTAAGACCTAGGCCCGGGATCTTCGTTTTGAGGTCTCCAGATGCCAAAAACACCATTCGTTCAAAACTGTATATATATATATATATATATATATATATATATATATATATATATATATATATATATATACAGACTGAGTCAGACCACCCGTCCAGCATGTATAACGGGAGAACGGTTCTTGGTCTAAAGTCATCAAACAAAATTTTTCCCCACTAAAACACATATGGGCTACCTATTAAAAATATTTTCATCTAAATCTATGTACAGAATGATTCAAAACTGAAGGTCACGGGTTCGAATCTCAAAATTTTTTTTATATAAACATTATACATTATTTTAAAGGTCTCGTTAAAAGAAACATTTTGGCGAAAACAGAATTCACTTCATTATTCGTTAAAAAATGGCGGCCATATGGGAAAATAATTTTTTTTTGCTGATTGCAGAAAAACGAAAAGAGATACATGGTTGGTGAAAATTAGAAAGTTGCTAGGATTTACAAGACCTTTTCAATGGTACGCTTTTTGACATACGCTACCGTTTGACTTTTTTTGAATTTTGGGTATATAGGCATTTTGAAAATAAATATTATTTTGAAGTATAGATTTTCTAAAAAAAGCCTGTCTTGTATCATATCAGAGGAAAGCTGAGTTTATCTCGAGTAATAAATTTATGTCTGGAAAAAGATACGAGTAGTGGTTTAGAAATTACAGGGTATTCCGTAAATGTAAATATTTTACACAAAAATGGCCGCCATTTTTTAACGAATAAAGATAAGTAAATTCTGTTTTCGCCAAAATGTTTCTTTTAACGAGACCTTTAAAATAATGTATAATATTTCCTATTTTAAATAAGAATATTTTGGGATTCGAACCCGTAACCTTCAGTTTTGGAACATTCTGTACATAGATTTTAATGAAAATATTTTTAATGAATAGCCCATATGCGTTTTAGTCAGGAAGAATTTTGTTTGATGACTTTAGACCAAACGTTTCTCTCGTTATTCATGCAGGGTGGTCTGACTCACCCTGTATATATATAATATATATATGTGTGTCCGTGAGCACGATAACTCTCGTAAAAATAATCCGATTTTTACGAAATTTGGCATAAACGTGTAAAGCAGCATTTATGACTTACAGTTCGAAAACCAGACAGATCGACCTATCCGAAGGGGTATTTTGGGGGGTTTTGTACCCCGAAAATGGGTTTTTTGAGTTTCTTACACATCATTTTTGAAAAATTCTAATTTTATTTTTTTAAATTGGAATCAGCTTAAAAATACGCGCAATTTGGTGTTTTGATCATTGCTCTACGTAAAATGGTTACAGAGTTATTGAAAGTGCTAAACTCAGTACGTTGTCCAATGATATTCTTATAGAGGATAAGAAAAATGGTATATCTCGCTTCTTTAAAAACTTTTCCTGATGAAACTTGGTATATTGCTTCATATCGTTGTGGTCTATTGATATTGGCACTAAAAACATTTTTTGGCCGATAGTTCCCGTAGTAGCAAACCTGCGTACTCAGCCCCCATGTTATTCTTAGGGAGAATAAGTAATGTGTTATCTCCCTTAATTATGAACATAAATTATAAAATTTGGTATGTGGCTTTACCTACTTGAGTTATATTGATATTTGTACAAAAACCCATTTTTTGTGTTCCTTACTTCAGCAAACCTGCATATTCAGCCGCCATGTTATTCTTATAGAGAATAATTAAAATGTCATAAATTGTTTATTTATGAATGTATATTGATAAAACTTGGTATGTGGCTTTATGTGGTATTAAGATACATATATCTGCATTGAAAATTCGCTGAGTACGCAAGTTTGCTGCTACGGGGGTATTATTTAGTTATTACTGCATTCAACGTTTTTGCATATATAAATTATTTATAACTTAATATTTATACTAAAATTTAATATTTTTTAAGTGCAAGAGTTTTTCAAATATATATATATGTATATATATATATATATATATATATATATATACGCGCATGGTTTGCGTTTATGTGCAACTTTGCTCGAATAAAAGTGGTTTAAATAAGTTTACATGTACACGTTATATACGTTAGTTGCCTTACATATAACGTATGGAAGTAAAATATATACGAAACTATGTAAAGTCTAGGTCCAAGCCAACAGCTTCATAAATCATAACGGTTTATCTATTTGCCTTGTTCTTATTTTTGTTAGTTTGGTGCGTATTAAATAAACATTAATATTCGCTCACTTTTATTCCACTACAGTACTGAAATTTTAACTTTTATAAGTTGGTTATTCATGGCAATACACGCCAAAATTATTTTTATTATTTGATGAAATCCGTAGCACGAAGAATGAAATAGTCGTTTAAAGTTATATAGCAATGGAAGGGTCATGCAAATTACGAGGAAAATTTAATAAATATAACAATGAAAACGTCCTTATTCAATAAAAACTGTTGATAAACGTAATTTATTGTTAAACTAAGAGAATATTTAAAAGCATCAGCGTCAGATAATTTGATTAACGAATGTATTTTCCCGTTTTATTGACACATTCACTAGAGGCATTACAGTTGTTTTACATTTTGCATGAAAAGTTATATTACCTATTAAAGTGTTTAACATTTGGTTAAAACAACGTAAGTATGTTTTGATAGAAGGTATAACACTTCTATTACGAAGTATAGAAGCAGGATGGTTATGGTGTGAACTGTATAAAAACATTCTTGAACTCAAAGCTAAACTTTAAAGGTAATGATTTTCCAGAAGAGTCGTTCAAGCAAGAGGTTTAATTCCAATAAACCGATCAAGTGAGTGAACATCACGCATCTGAGCAGCTCATCACTGGAGCTGCCACCTTACAGAACAGCGTTGGAGTATCTTTATGTTTAAGATCTTCAAGAAAGTTGTGTTTAAACGTTTTGATACTAAGTAAATGCAAACGTTATACAGTTAACATTGCTATTAAATTTTAAAATCACTATTGAAAAATTAAAAGATGGTCAATAGTATTATTTTCCCACCTGCATAGGCATGCCAGTATGTTTTTGTTGAAATTCGTAACCTTAAAAATGTAAACAAATATTGGCAAATGCAATAAAGAGTATTTATCATATTACGTTATATTTTAAAAAAATCATCGTTAGGTGGGCATCTCGCCAGCCTAACGGTTAGCGTCTTGGACTTCGGTTAATGGGGTCACGGGTTCAAATCCTGGGGTGATTATTTAACGAATGTAGAAAAAAGGGGAGGAGACATTTAAACCCCACCGTGAATACATGACATGGACGATCTCCAAACGCAGCCTAATAGGAATAAGAATACCCCCGTTGCAGTAAACCTGCATATTCAGGGAATTTCAAAAGGTACTTCACTAAGTCATGAAGCCACTTACTTTCATCAAAGCATATTCATAAATAAGCGATATGTGATATTTTATTTATTCTCCATAAGAAAACATTAGGACTGATTATGCAGGTTTGCTGCCTCAAGGACCACAACAAATTATTTGTGATGCAAATACCAATGGGTCACCACTAAATGAAGCAACGCACCAAGTTTTAACAATTTATATTAATAAACAAGCAAGATATCACATGTTTCTTATTAAGAATAACATTATAAATGCTGAGCACGCAGGTTTGCTGCAATGGGGACCACACAAAATTTATGAAAATATCATAATATACTCCAACCATATGAAGACACATACCAAGTTTCATTAATATATGTTCACTAATAAGCGAGATATAAAATTTTACTTATTCTCCGTAAGATTAACATCGGACAACGTACTGTGTTCAGCACTTTCAATATCTCGGTAACCAACTGACGTAGAGAAATGATCAAAATACCAAACTGTTTGTTAAACAAAATGTTAATCAAATAGTGTAAACTCAAGTTTGGTTTTAGAAATAATTATCTGTAAAAGTAAAAAAAGATTTCTTGGGCATATACCCCCCTTAAAAATAGTGCGATCTGTCTGGGTTTCGACTCATGAAAATAGATGCTGCCTTACACGTTTATACCAAACGATTTCATCAAGATCGGACTATTTTTATGAAAGTCATCATGCCTACGGACACATAAATATATGAATTTGAACGAATAGAGTTTTTGGCATATGGGGGCCTCAAAACGAAAAGTTATCATGGTCCCGGGCCTAGGTCTTGCCAAGCCACCTAAGATAATAACTCCTTGACTATCGGGGAAATTTGCTAAAAATTATTAAAAACCTAGGTGATCAAACAAGCTAACCTCTTTAAGTTTTTTAACACTTTAATCAGACATGCACTCACCAACGCTTCAATAATCCTTTGAAATTAAAATAGCTTTGAAAGCCTATTTATAAATATGCTCAGCCAAATGAGGATTTAATTTGTGTTGGTAAATTAAAAAAAAAACATGTTGCAGAGAAAAATGTTTGTTTTTCAAAAAGGTGGTGTTGTGTTTAGTAGTAATTAAGCTTGTTTTGTTCCTGAAGTCATGACGCTGAAATTGCGAGATTGGATAAATGTTTTATTAAAAATGGAAGGTAAACATGAATATATAAACAGGAAAAAATCAGAAAATTATTTGCAGAGAAAATACCTCTATAAGATTGATTTTCATATTGAATATTAACATTGATTCTTCTTTGTAAACGAAATAGCTGGCGGGTTTTTGTTACAACTTTACTGTTAATATTTAATTTTGATAAATATTTTGCCTCTTTGAAGAACTACATAACACAAATTTAATACGTTTATTACGCATTAACTAGTAAACCCATTGCACGAAATCGAGCAATATTTCGATTTGATGAGCATGAATTGTATCAATAATTCCATCTGTATCGCTAATTCAGTCCTTCTTTTCTCAGGCTTTTAAAAGAAGGGCGTGTGGCAACTCAGGTTTTTGGCATCCTGATTGTTTATAAATGTGCCGAATCTTTCCAAATATATGATAACTCATTATTTTTCAAAACTAATTTTTATTTAATTTTTTTTAATTTATATTGGCTCTTTTGCTTTTTTGTAAATACTCTCAGGTCTACAATGTGCCAACTTTCTATGATCTGGGTTTTGAACAATGTTAACAAATTTTAGGTAAAATGCCACTGTTAATAAGGAAGGTTTTATAAAATTTTTCACAAAATTCAAAGCAAACTAATTTTGGTTCAGATTTTATGGAGATTCTGAATATAAGGATGGGGTAATTTATTATTTTCCGAAACGTTAATCTGATTGTCAACTTGTTACATCTGACTGACACATTCTGATAAAGATCTGCAAGCTGGCTTTGGTGGTTTCCTAATAATCTATATTTTTGTGGTATTTCAACGCCAATGGCATTTTTGTTAAGAGTACATTATAAACGCTTGTGGGAAAGCGGTCCAAACCCCTCAAATTTTCGTGGACAACCCGGGATTCGAACCCGTAACCCCTTGAACCAAAGTCCAAGGCGCTAACCGTTAGGCTAGCGAGAGCGAGACTTATTCCCTTCATTCTAACATACAATCAAAACCCTGCTAATTACGAATCATTTGTTTTTAGCGAATTTCCCCTATAGGGAAGAAGCTATTACCGTAGGTCTCATGGTAAGACTTAAGCCCGAGACCATGATAACTTTTTGTTTTGAGGTCCCCAGATGCCAAAAACACTATTCGTTCAAATTTATATATATGTATATATATATATATATATATAAGTGTATGTATGTATATATATATATATATATGTGTGTGTGTCCGTTACCGCGATAACTTGAGTAAAAAACGTCCGATTTCGATGAAATTTGGCTCAAATGTGTAAAGTGACATTCATGACTTTAAGTTCGAAACCCAGAAATATCGGACCACGGGAAGGGGGGTTTATGGGGGTTTTAAATTGTCCAAAAATCAGTTTTTTGCATTTCTCAACCTAAAATTTTTAAAAAACTTAATTTTGGTTTTGACCATGTTATAGAGCTTAAAAAACAAATAATATGGTATTTTGAATTATTAACCTAGGTTAAGTCGTTACGGAGAAAATCCAAAAAAACCTGCTCATAAAATCTCCCATCTTAATCTTATGGGAAAAAGGTTTTTGGCTTTTCCTCGGTTCATTTCTATGTAAACTTCACATTTGCTTTCCCAATCAGTTTAGCTCTACAAAACAATCATTTTGGTGTTTAAATTGTGATTCTACGTCCAACCGTCGCCGTGATATTCAAAGTGCTAAACACAATATGTTGTCCAATGTTATCCTTATGGAGAATATTTAAAATTTGATATCTCGATTATTTATGAACGTATATTGATGAAACTTGGTAGGTGGCTTCACCTAGTACTGGTATATAGATATTTCCACAAAAAATTGATTTTTTTTTGACCATCCTCTTAGCAGCAAACCTGCATTCTCATCCCTAATGTTATTCTTATGGAGAATACGGAAAGCTTTATATCACCCTTAATTATGAACATAAATCATTAAAACTTGGTATATAGCTTCACCTGGTTGAGTTATATTGATAATTGCAAAAAACCCGCATTTTTATCTTCCTCGTTGCAGCAAACCTGCGTTCTCAGCCCTAATGTTATTCTTACAGAGAATAAATAAAATGCTATATATCACTTATTTATTTAAGTATTTTTATGAAACTTGGTAAGTGGATTTATGTGGTAGTAAGAAATATATTCAATTATAGGAAATTCGCTGAGTACGCAGGTTTGCTGTGACGGGGTATTATTTGTTGTACTCTACCCACTACAAATGTTTTTTTTCGTGGCTTCCTCAACCCCCGTTCCTTAGGCTTATGTAGTCTGATATAATTTTTATTCCCCCGTTCTGCAAATGTTTTTGGGCTCTGCTCTCTTGACCTTTAAAATACTTTTTCCAACCATCTTACACATACTCCTTGACTGACGAAGCTAAAATTCAGTAGAAAGATAGCTATTAACTCAAGGAAGATATAGGCGTAGCCTAACTCTGGTAATATTACACTTTAGGATTTCGCTCCACTGGTCTTTAACATACCCAAGTTAATCATTATATACGAAGACAGAATCGATGGAGCTGAAATTTGGTAGAGAAATAAATAATATATGAGAATCAAAGTAGACGTTTTCTCAATCCAATGATCCTTTGGTATCCAGCCCCACTGGTATTTAAAGTTATGTTTACCAAATTGGACCTACTACTGGACTGATGGGGCTGAACTTCGGAAGGAAGATGGCTAAATAACTCAAATCAGAGGAAGCCTACGACTTATCAAAATATTGTTTAGGGCTCTGCACCGCAGACCTTTATTATTCCCATGTTAACACTCATAAACTACTGAACCGATAAAACTGAAGTTTGGAAAATAGACCATACTTTACGGTCAAATGTTGTGCTATCCTGTTCCAACTCAAATGGAACTCAACCCCACTGGCTTTTAAAACCAAGCTTACACCTTGCACCTATTACTGGACTTATGGAACTGAAGTTCGGGTGGAAGGTAGCTAGGTCAAAGCAGACATAGGTCTGATCAAAATACTATTTAGGGCTCCACTCTGCTGGCATTTATTCCGCTGGCCATGGATCACATCCAACCACAGAACAGATGATCCTGAAATTCCACTCAAACCTTGTCCTTTTCCCGTTCCAAAAGTTCTCTGGGAGTCCACCTCACTGGAATTTATGCGTAGTTATCTTTAGTAACAAATGTATAATTTTGGAATAAGGGAGCTAAAATTTGGTAGGAAGATAGGTACATGGAAATACCAACCTACATTCATCTAAGCATTACCTGCAGACCCATATCGACAATCTTTTGGGGCTCCGCCCTGTTGGCATTCAACATGAGCATACTTAAAATAGCCAGAGTAACCTCATGGGGTATTGATTTAATTTTAGTTTCCACGGTTACAATATTCTTACCAGCGGGAAAATAAACGGAAATCATCGGTACCTAATAAAGAAAGGTCACGTGAACAAAGTCGCACCCGGTACCAGCTAGTGCCATATATATATATATATATATATATATATATATATATATATTTATATAATACTTTCTTGAAAATCAATTACATTAATTTTAATTAGAAATTATAAATATCAATGTTTTCAAAATGTTTGGTACTGTATTATTAAAAAATAAAATGTGTGATTTTTAGTAATAATTCAGCCTTACGAATTTATTTATTACTATTTAATGACTTTTAATGTGCTGCACCGTGGGATAAACATTATAAACTCACTCTATGATAACGTTGATAATAAAAATTATGTACATATTGCGTCACCTTTTCAGTAGTGACCATGTGTTCTTGCTGATAAACTGTGTTTACTCTATTCAACTGTTTGATCATACAATTCAAACCAATTATTTCTCAATGTTAATCTTATGGACAAATTAAGAACTTTAAGGACAGCTAGGGCCCTTCCCTTATTTGCCATCTTTATGTAATTTTGGCACAAACAACTTCAGACCAAGATCTATCGAACGACGCCAAAAATATTAAAATCGGTTGAAAACTGTAGGAGGAGTTCCAGTCACAAAAAACCCCTAGCGTATTAAATAAGTATAGATTAGATTTGTTTTACGAATAACCAAGAACCGTGAGATTTTGTATTTACTAACAAAATTTGATGGAATTAATATATTGAATTATAAATTTAATATTCCTTAAAACTCTTAAAACTATATATTTAATGCATACTTTTATAAATAAATAATAAATCTTCATTCGCCAAAATAAAAACTACAATGTGCATGTACATAATGAGAACAGTAAATAAACACATCAATTGTAAAACGTCAATATCAAATAATCTATAAACATTTTTAAGAGAACAATCACATGACTTTTAAATTGATGAACAAACAAAACAAATAATAAAAGGGATGCCCCTAGGCCAAACCCCGAATGGGTTCCCCTCACTTAATACACATAATAAGGATGGAAAGGAAAAATATGCTCAAGCGATGTACAATATTAAGTCACTCTTCTCTACTTCTTAAGGAACCTGAATACAACCACAACCCACACCTGGTGCGCAGTCTTTACCATTGCCGTGGAAGGTACCTGGAGGAGAATGAAGCCCCTTGGTGCTAGCTGCTAGCCTTCATGCAGAGCAGTGATGAGTTGAGCTACAAGAGCAAGGACATCAGCAACGACGAGAACACCTTTATGGTCGCTCAGGTATAGAGTATAAACATCTTTTCATCTCTTCAACATTTATGTCTACTTGCGACAATAGGAGAGTGTAAATGTTGGAACACTAATGGTTGGCCGGCTATGAGTCACAACTGACAATCCAATTTCCAGCAGTGTTGGAGTTACAGTCTTAGCAGATTGGATATGTTGGAACTACTTGCAAATTGAGTATATCGCAGCAGTGCAATAGAGTAGTGGGTAAACAGCAAAGAGGCATCACTTCCGGCGCTTTTTTCCCATGTTATTCTTATGGGGAGCCGTTTTTGGACCGACGCCAGCTCCCGCCTATAGAGCTCCCGCCCGCTGGCCTATATTAAATATACCCCTGCCTTAAATATATTGTCCCTCCTCTTTTTAAAAACTCTGGTGTCTGATTTAGTGTCCCAACTGCCGCCAAAACTTGGTGTTTTAATCCAATTTGCATTCATTTTAATACATCCTTTGCAGAAATCCACGAGTTCTGGCTACTTGGGAACCCGAGCCATTTGACATATAATAAATCACCCTTCCTCCTAATTACCTTCTCTACCAAATACATGTCTTTATATTTAGTCTTTAACAATTCTTCTGTATAAAATCCTCCTTTGATTATATTGCCATTCTCATCTTTCAAAATATAAGTCACAGGCTTTGTTTTCTTAACTTCTGCTATTGTAAAAAGCTCTCCCGTCCAGTTGGGGGTATATCCTTTACTAAATACATGTTTATATTTAGATATCCTTACACTATCCCCCACCTTATATTTTGGCTTTTTAACTTGTACTTTAGATGCTAACCTTTCATGTACATCTTTAGAGTTCTTAGCACTTACTTGGTTAGGCTTCATGCCTATGGATCTATGTACTTTATTATTATATATCCTTATTAACTTTGGAAGTAAATCCAACCACTTGTAACTCCCTTGTGCACTAAACTCTCTATACAACCAATTCTTTAAAGTTCTCTGGAACCTTTCCACAATAGCTGCCTTAGTTGTAGAGTAAGTGTGGTAGTGATTAATATTTAGAATTTTCATTAGTTTGGTAAAATGTTCATTAAAAAATTCTTTTCCGTTATCAGATTGAATATTTTTAACTCCCTTTGGGAGAATAGTTTTTATAGCTTCTGTGACTACTAATCCAGTTTTATTCTTTAGTGGAGCAGCATAAGCTTTTTTAGAAAATGTGTCTATTAAAGTTAAAATATATTTATTCCCAGAATTCTCTCTAGCATAATTCCGCATATCTATTAAATCTATTTGAACAGTTTCGTTTATACCCAACACCTTAAAAGACCTTCTAACAAAGTTCTTTCTCGCGGGCTTATGCAATTCGTAAGCAATTTTTTCCATTTTTTATTCTTTATTTTTAATGTTAACGTATCTGCCAGTCTCTGTCGTTTCAAAAACACCTCCATTGCTACCAACTAACATACCATCACTCATTCTTTGATATACATAGTTTTTTGGCAAATATGCCCCTCCATCTAAAGTCTTAAATCCGCTTAAAGATGTAGGGTCTGCAACCAACAATTTAGGATTGTACATCATCAAATCGATTTCATTATTGTCTTGCATAAATTTATTAGTTTTATTGTTAAACCTTAATGCGTGTGATTTTAAACAAATATCAAATTTAATATTGTCTTGTCTAAAAGTTTTAATATTATCGTCATACCTCAAAACCTGCGACATTAAACAAACATCACTCCTATCTTTGCCTTCAGGTACATTTTTTATTAATTTGTCCTCTGCATCCCACATATCTCTATCTAATGTTAACACATTATAATATTTATCCCCCTGTTTTATTATACTTTTCTCACCTTTTGTTAATATTTGCTTAACAACAGCCACATCATTTGGCAACGTTCCAGGTAAAATGTTTGTTAATTGCTTATTTTTACCATCAAATTTAAGACCGTCTAAATTCACAGTCTGATGTTTTGTAACACAATCGTTCTCATCAACAGCGGGTTTAACACGAACTAGCCTTTTATTATTAAAATCCCAAAAGTTTAGATCCATTTTTGGTACTTGAGAGACGTTTACAACATCATCGCTTTCTTTACCAGCCAACAAATTACTAATCTTTCGCTTTTTGGCATTCCAAACACCATTCTCCGATTCCAAAAATTCATAATTATTTTTGTCTTGTACAAAGACACCATCTTTTCTTATTAAAGTTTGCTCTAATGTGGGTACATCGGTTGAGCTTTCACCTCGTTTAACATTAGTAATTTTGCGTTTATTAGCGTTCCAATTATTATTCTTGGATTCTAAAAACTTATATTTAGTATTACCTTGTACAAAAGCATCACCTTTCCTGGTTAATGTCTGCCCCAAAGTCGATACATCGTCAGTAAACTCCCCACCTTTAACATTACTAATTTTATAATTTAAAGCATTCCAACCATCATCTTTTAGATTTAAAGTAGTTTCTTTAAAACTTCTAGCTTCTGGTTTACTATACGGGTTATATACGCGATAAAATTTATCTATCATATTTTTATTTAATAAACAATTCCACTTTCCCTCAATTCTTCTATGATAGAATCTATCTCATTATCCACTCCAGAATTTCCCGCCAATCGGCTTAACCAAAGCAGTCTTAACCTATCTACAAGCTCATTAGGATCGTCCCAATAAACATAGTCTATTTTATTACCAGTTACCTGCCTTAAACCTTCACCAACAGTCTTAAACAGGGGTTTAATTATATTAAGATATTTAGTGTGTTTATTACTTGACATCGCCGCACCTGTTTTATAACCCTTTAAATGTGCATTTGTAGCTTCCAAAATCTCTTTATAATTTTGCAAATCAGCCTGACTATAGTTTACGGGTTCTTTTAAAGTTAACAATTCCCACAATCCCTTTGTCCCTTTATAAATTTTTTCTCCAACTGTAACATCATCATTGGCAATTTGAACTTCCTGATTCCCAATAAAAAATTTATTTCCTTCTCGCCTAATACCATATGTGGTGTCTGTCATACTACTTCTACTAAGGTAATTTCCTAAATAGTCTGATGCTAAAAGACCAAAATCTAATTTGTGTGGTGTTATTTGTGTTATTCTTGGTATTCTAGACGGGGTCTTTTCTAAAATCATTGGGAGAACTGGCCTCTCTGTTTTTGTGGCTAAATTTTTTAATTCTTGCAAAGGCTCTATTAACGGTTGGAATGTTTGGAACCTCTCTTCAGCCTCTAGAAATTTACCACGTTTTAACGCCCTATATTTTTCTCTTATTTGTTTTGCAGACTCTACCAATTCTTGTTGAATATTTGTTTTCATTTTATTTACATTTTATTTATCTCATTTGTCAAAGGATTATACTCAAACACCTTATCGTGTATTATTAGGCAATATGCAGATGTGTTTGAAGGGACATTTTCTGCAGTTTCAATTTCTAATTTAATATCTACAACCCCCTCTTTGACCGATTCATTCTGCCTAGAACAATCTATTACAATTAGAGGATATTTCTTTATAAAGTCAGCTCTGTTAAACATAGGATCGGGGACGGTGTTGTAGTAACTCTCCCTAAACCTCACAAACATCTCATAAGCTTTAGAGGCATCTCCATTTTCAAAGTCGAGATTTAAATCGCTATAAGGATAATATTCAGAGTTTAAAAACACTTTGAGATTTTTCAATTTACAGTGATCAAATTCATCAGTTCTTTTTCGTGCACTGTTGTCCCTACCCGTTTGGAAACCAAATATAACATACCTGGGCTTCTCCAAACTCGAAGACGTCTTAACTGACCATGTGTGTCTCTTGGTTTCGGGGTATGATGGGAGTTCGTGTAGCTCCAAACTTCTAAATGCAATTTGCAAATTTTTATTTTGCAATAACATCTTTTGTAATTGAAGCTTCTCCCCATCAGATGGCACCACATGCGGCATCACCCACTGAATCGATTTAAGTGTAATTTTAGGAATAGGATCGACACCAGTTGGAGCATTAGATGTTGTTAATATACAATTTAAGTCGTTTTTGGATCTTTTCAACACCAATTCTTGTTTAACATTTACTAAAACCTTATTAAAATCCTCAAACACACCCATTAACAGCTCTAACGGGACACAAGTACTAAACTTGCCGCTTTTATGGAACTCTTTTAAATTTTCATCAGAATCAAATGCTACATTTGACAATTTAGTTGTTTTATTGTAAGAGCACAATATTTTCATAAGACTGGAAATTCCCGGATTTCTTACAATATCTATTTCTTTACCAGCAACTTCGTATCTAATTTCGTCAAATAAGAATGCAAATGCATTATTTATAAAATGTCCTTTATCATGATTCTCTATTTCTCCTTTAATATACAAATAACTCCTACATGGGAGTGTTAGTAAATCTTGATTATTTATGCATATTCGAATTTCATCGGAATTATTTATTGCTAAAGTGTTGTGTGGAACATAGGAGTGATTTGTAATTTTAACCAGGCTATCATCGTATTGGAATTTTCCTGCAACGTCTAGAAAATCTTCCATTTTTATTAATAGAAAATTTTAACTTCAACCCAATTGATCGCAGAAACCTGGCATTTTGGACACTCAGTCCGTTCTTGTAAATTCTCATATCTTTTTTATATGACAAGTAATTGTAGTTTCTTCTTTATTAAAGTCAATTGGCTTGTCGTGTTGATCTGCAAATGTAATGCTAACAACATCTAAACTTCTCTTATTTACAGGGAAGTATATAATATTTCTGGGAACCTCAATAATCTTGTAGCCCGGAGGAGCTTCTGGGTAAAAACTGTGTATGGTGTGTGATTTGTCACCATTTAAATAAGACCCATTCGCAATATTACATTTTACTCTAATCACATTTACATTATTTATGTTGATTTTATTTACGGATTTAAACGCAATATCTGGAGTAGAAAATCCTTTAAATCCCAATAATTCAGACCCTAAACACGGTTTTGTAAAATCAAACACATGGCCAGAATGTAATGTGGCTTTCATAGTTTTATTATCGGCTATAAGTACAAAATCTGGGAGTTGCTTTTGAATTTCCTTCGCAAGCTCAAACACTTCGTATGTACCTTCAGCAATTTCAATTACATCTGGAGCTTTGTGATCGTAATAATACACATCCTCACCCTCGTCTATAGTTAATTTTGTGTCTTTAAGTTTATTTAATTTTGGAACTAGGCCTTTGTAAAATATAAGTTTGACTTTTGTATTAATTAATGCTACTTTATTTTGTATAATAACTTCAACTTTACCATCTAATGCCCGGTTTAATTCGTCAATTGTAACCTCCCCTTTTGGGGTTGTAATTTTGTGCATTTTGTAATATGTCAAAGTATTTAGAGGTTTTTTAACATTAAATATAGAATTATAACTTTGAAAATCTACCAGCCCAATTACATAATCACCATTTAATTCTATAGGAGGAAAGAACACCGACTTCAACTCTGGCTCTGTACCTGTGAATGTTATAGTAAATGAATCCATTTTTATAAACTAAAATTTTTCAGAAATGATAAACATAAAATTCCACAAATGGAACTGTTTAAATCTTGTATTTGATCAGTTGTATAGTAAATTTTAGATGGTACAAAATATTCAATTACCTCTTTTGGAGGCTGTATTCCGAAAGGGTCAAAATATATTACAATATCTTTATTTTTACGATATGCTGTCCAATGTGTGCCCCTGTCACTGTCTAAATTAATAATTCCACATTCTCTTACTTTTGGTCTCTGTTTTCTTAGCTCGTTTTTTAGGTACACTCCTCGAAAGTGAGGCACGTCTCTTGCTGCCTCTAACAGCTGAAAGTTGTCCATCTTTTTTATTAAATTTTAATCCCATTCCCATTTTTGCCTTAGCCTTCATCAAATTTGTCACTGCATAAGCTGCTGCTTTTTCGGCCAGACTGGCGTCCTTTGCCGAAACCCTAGTCCAAGCCTGGTCCGCTAATCTCATATCTGCCTTGTTCCGGGCGGCTGTATCAGGATTATTCATGTAGAATATGTCGTGCTCTTTACAATAAGAGTCTAGCTTATTTTTTGGAGGTACATTTCTGGCTAAATTTTCACTTATATTAGTTGCTGGACCACAATATGAATACGACGGGATGTGGAGGGGGAAAGGAAGGTTGTTTATAAGGGTATTTAACAAGCCACGGCCTCTATATGGCTTTAAGAATAATCCCTTACCCTTCTTACACTTTCTCTTTGCCATTTTTATTATATAAAAAAATTAACAAACATAGCACATAAAGAAAATACACCATTATATAAAAAATGTCATTTATTCAACAAAAGAACAAATTTAAAATTGCACATAAAGAAAATACACCAAAGAAGTTGGGCCTATTTCCTAATAATATTCGCTGTCTTATAATAGGGCCCAGTGGTTCGGGGAAGACTGTTGTAATTTATAACTTAATTGTAAAAAAACAAGGATTAAAGTTTACAAATTTATATATAATATCCAAATCTTTAGAACAAGAAAAATATAAAAAAATAATTGAAATATTCCGTCTGTGTGATGAAGTTAAATTACACACATATTCAAACTGTGAAATCACACCAAATGATGTAGAATCACACTCAATAGTTGTATTTGACGACATAAATAGTCCAAATATCACACAATTTTTCTCAATGGGCAGACACAAAAATATTAGCAGTTTTTACTTGTGTCAATCTTACAGTAAAGTAAACAAACATTTACGTGACAATGTTAATTTCCTAATATTATTTAAACAAGACGATTTAAATTTAAAACATGTGTATAACAATCATGTGGGAAATGATTTTTCATTTAACCAATTTAGAAATCTCTGCCATCAGTGCTGGGATAGGTCTAAATATGGCTTTATTGTAATAGACAAGGAAAGGCCAAAGAATAATGGCAAATACAGATTTATGTTTGACCAATTTTATAGTGACCAAGGGCAAGGGTGTTGATGCCATCTAGAATAAACCTCTTGTCGTCATCAAAAGAGAGTACCTTTTTGTTCATCGTTAATGTTTGCAGACGGTGGTTTGTGGATTTAATTCTTGTAACATTCTCGTAGTAATCTTCTCCGGTTGCAAGACAGTGTAAGTAGTGTTGGTGTCTTAAGAGATGTTTAACTGTAGCGCCGTCAGCTCCTTTTGCCTTCTTAACCTCTAGCTCATTTTGCTTTTCTTTTTCGTATAACCACTGTAGAGGAATGAAAGAGTATAATTTTGGCCTTAAACCACAATATTCATACATAATTTGACCATTTAATTCATCTTTAAACTTGCCCGTAACTTTTTTGTTTTTATCAGAGTATAAGAAATGATCTTTACTGTATGCAGAGGTGTCAAAACGGTCCAAGTCACTTTGTATTTCCTTGTAAAAGTCCTCTGTTACTATAGAATACATCAGAGAATCCGTGTCTGTCATTAAGAACTTTTTATTCTTAAATTTTGACATATAATTATAGTGGAAATCATACATGATTACTTTGCTGATATCCAAAATGGTCATTCCTAAATATATTGGTTTATCAAACTTTACAATTAATTTATTTAAATGCACAGCATGCAAGTTGTTATCGAACTTTTTGCTGCAGTCAAATCTTGGCTTTGTAACATACTTTGTTAACATAGACTCATCTACAAGATGTATATCACGAAACTTGCGTTGGTTCATAATTGTTCGACCAAAGAGACTGTTATTTAACAGTTTGTAAAAGTCTTTTTCAAAATCATGTTCAGCTTTTTGTCGCTTTTCAATATTAAAATTAATATAGGGCGCGAGCCAATTCGATTGTCTGAATTTTAAGATTCTGTGGTATTTTGTAACTACCAAACCCAATTCTTCGTATTTTTTTAGTGCTTTATAATGTAGAATATATTTGGTTTTGTCATTTAAGTTTGGTATTAATTTTCCATTCATTTTTTCTGGTGCGAGCGGGTAGTCGTTGTGCAAATCGTGTAAACTTTTATCGTATTTTAAATCAACTTCCAAAATAAATCCAAAGTTTTCATTTTTATTGGCTTTATAATCTTTCTCGTTTGTCCATCTAAAGCCATCAACGGGCAACGACTCGCACATTGCTGTAGAGTATAGCGAGTTGCAGTCTAAGTATACAAGATAGGTGCTTTCTTGATTTGGGTCATAATGTTCGCCCATGTACTTATTGTTGGCTTTAGCGTAGCGCGTGGAAATCATGCTTACACCACCTCTAATGGCGTGTTCTATAAACAAATGCATGTCAATGTCACTAAATAACTGTAATTTTATGCCAGTCATTCTAAGGCACGCCTCCCATGATAGCCCAGGCAATGAGTACTTGTGGACGGGGTCGAGTTTATAATCCTTTAAACTCAAGTCCCTAAATGTCTCAAACACATCAGCCAATAACAACACATCTGTTTTAAGGTATAAATCGTGATATTCTTTTAAATTCTTTATATTAAAATGATTCCATACGTTTTTAGCATGTTCATATTGTGCAGGAGATATACATTCTTTAGTTAGGCTGCTGTAAAATGCCTCTATGGGTGGTAGGGTCTCTAAAAACTTTTCTGGTCCTGTCATGTATTCGTATGGAAATTCGCCCTTGCGTTGTAGTAGTGGATTGTCTATAAATCTAAATGTATTTAAATTGGAAGCTAATTTGCTTAAGGGAAGAGACAGAAAGTTGTATGAATCCAAAAATACCAAATCATCAACAGAGAACGATATATATTTTTCCATGTCTTTGGCTATGCAATTCAATTTGCGATTGAGTTTTCCCAAGTGTTGCATTATTAAATGACCATCATAGTTTTTAAGGTTGTGGAAGAATATTGGAATTTTCTTGGTTACTTTATAGTTTAAATTGCAAGCGTTGTGGGAGGGTCCTCGGAATTTGCCTGTTAGATGGCAATGGTCGCGCACTTTATCACCCAGTAACAGCTGTTGGCATATGTGGCAGTATTTAGAGTTTTTGAAGGATGCCTCTTGCTTTGGAGTCATTACAAGGGGAACATATACTTCCATCTGACTTTTAATAAAGTCATAAGTTTTAAATAACTTTTCAAAAAATACATCCATCACATTTTCACCGCTGTACAACTCTTCGTAAATAATTTTAGAGTCTCTCACCACAACATAAGCAAATCCAGAAGGAGTGTGTTTGCCGCAGTTTATAAAACATTCGAAATCTGCATAAATCACAAAGGGAGCTTTAAGTTGATATTTGTAATTCGTAAATTGTAGTGTATCTTTTTTAGACATTTGTACTCTTTGGGCATCAAAGGTTTTACAATATGTTGTGTGACGTTCCAATATATCTTTGGTGCCAAAATGTTGCAAACAGAACTTGCAAAAATATTTCTTATGGTCATATTTTGTAGACCGCAACATTAACTTGTCAAAATCACGAATTAAACAGTAATGTGATTTCTGACCGTGTTTTAGAAGCAGCAGATTGACGTGAGTATTGCCATTTAGTTTAGTTATTCTCAGTGGATATATTGTTTTTCCTTCAATTCCATATACATTAACACTTATGTTATTTTGTTTTTCAAATTTATCAATGTCAGATATTTTTACTGGATATTTTATATTTGTCATATTTAACTGGCCTTCATAGGGTTCGTAGTGAACTACTCGATTTGCATTTTCTTTACTATTCCTTGGTCTTAGGCTTGCTAAAACACTCCAGGTGAAACATTTATTATCGGTGTTTTTAATATTTAAAACAGCATGTTTTGATTTTATATTTTCTGGCGTGGGAATGTATGATTTGGGAGTTAGGGGCTTATATTTGTAAACATGCAACTGCCAGTATTTGGTGCGGTCATATATCCATCCACTGCCTTGAGCTTGATACTTGTGCATGGAGGTATCGATTTTTAAAAGTGAATTTTCAATTTGAGTCTTTAGCTGTGCTTTCTCAATTGATAAATTAGTTAAACTTCGAAAATCAGCAATACATTCTTTGTCAATGATTAAATCACCATTATTGTCCACTGAGTGTTTGATGAATTTTACTCTCCTAATAAGAATCCATTTGATGGGTAGAGGACAAGATTGGAGAGTGTCTAATACTTCCGCTGATTCACCGTTAAAAATATACAACTTGTAAGGTTGTTTGTCACATCGTAGGTAGTGGCGTTTCTTTTGACATTTAACAACCTTCTTACACACATCACAAGTATTATGTTTTTCTAGCATGTGAATTTTAAAATTTGTATTATCAAATATTTGATGACATATTTTACAAATATTAGGAATAATTTTGTGAATGTTACGATAGTGTCTGATTAAATTGCTTTTTTTGGAGCAAGACGTGGAGCACTGCGCACAGGTCAACATTTTTTGTTGAAATGAGGGTGGTGATTTTGTGGGCTTCTATATATATCCTTGGTTGAAAATTTTAAAATTTTATCTTTTTTAAATAATAAAAACATATTTTTTAGCTCTAAAATAAGACATTTTTGCAGTTTAATTACTGCAAATATTAAAAAAAATTCCAATTTGGTCATACAATATTATTTTTTACATACACATTTTAGGTATTAATACACATTTGGAAATGGTGAATTGGAGATTTACAAATATTAGGCTATTTCAATTATGGATTAACAGTTGTCCCTAAAGACATCACACCGTTGCTAACACTCACAGAGTCCTAGGAGCCGGTGGCGCGGAGGTGCGGTGAGCCGGTGGCGCGGAGGTGCGGTGAGCCGGTGATGTCATGCGGGTGGTGACAAGTGTGGTGACGTCCGGTGGTCGCGGTCGCTGGAGTGTGGTGACGTCCGGTGGTCGAGGTCACTGGTGTAGAACAACGGTGTTGGTGGCTCCTTATATACACCTCGATTTTCAATTTGGAAATTACCTCACATTGAGAGGATTTCCAGGAAATTACTGGTAAGTGGAAAGTCTGGTCAAAGTGTCACGCAACAATCCGTTAGTGTGTTAATGTGTCGCAAGCGCACTTTCGCTCTCGGGAGAGTGTCGGTGAATGGTGTTGCACGTGAAAGCGGCGGATGTGCGTGCAGCGGATGTTTTAATCAGTTGACAGTTCGACCGTAATAGTTGGGATTAAAACACCAAGTTTTGGCGGCAGTTGGGATTAAAACACCAAAAACAAATCAAACACCAGAGTTTTTAAAAAGAGGAGGGACAATATATTTAAGGCAGGGGTATATTTAATATAGGCCAGCGGGCGGGAGCTCTATAGGCGGGAGCTGGCGTCGGTCCAAAAACGGCTCCCCATAAGAATAACATGGGGAAAAAGCGCCGGAAGTGATGCCTCTTTGCTGTTTACCCACTACTCAATAGCAGTGTAATCACGTGTTACGTGTGTTAGTTTGTTAGTTTGTGTATCAGTCAGAACACAAATTCATGTGTCAACATTTGTGACGGATTAATGATTTTCTGAGCTAGGATTTCTAGACATATTTGATGTAGCAGTTGAAATAATTTAATATTTTGAAACGAAATATATTGATTAACACAATACACCAAGAATGGACGACGCAGCAAAGTTACAGGGTGATAGAAGAAAACTTGCATAAACTAGAATGGTTTGTAATACCGCAAAAATTAGTAAATGATTATATAAAGGTATGTTTAAAATACTTAGTTTTACAGTTGTAAATATGGATTTAATTTAAAAATAAAAGTGAATTACTCCAGAACCACTGAGAGTTCAAAGATGAAACTTTGTGCATATGTTACCCTTGTTAGGGTGGTATTTTGGTAAACAATTCAATGATTCCCCTTAAAAGTCCTACAATTAATGGTGCATATATCAAATCTTAAAATTTAAATTACATGACAAATATTATTTTACAAACAGTACATAAGTAAGACCTTGTGATGTTTTAGCGAATTTCCCCTATAGGGAAGAAGCTATTCCGTAGGTCTCATGGTAAGACTTAAGCCCCAGACCATGATAATTTTTTGTTTTGAGGTCCCCAGATGACAAAAACACTATTCGTTCAAATATATATATGTGTGTGTGTGTGTGTGTGTGTGTGTGTGTGTGTGTGTGTGTGTGTGTGTGTGTGTGTGTGTGTGTGTGTGTGTGTGTGTCCGTGAATGGGATAACATAAGTAAAAAACGTCCGATTTCGATTAAATTTGGCTCAAATGTGTAAAATGACATTCATGACTTTAAGTTCGAAAACCAGAAAAATCGGACTATGGAAAGGGGGTTTATGGGGGTTTTAAATTTTCCAAAAATCAGTTTTTGCATTTTTCACCCTATTATACAATTTTTTAAAAACTTAATTTTGGTTCTGACCATGTTATAGAGCTTAACAAAAATAATACAGTATCTTGAATTATTAACCTAGGTTAAGTGGTTGGGGAGAAAATCCAAAAAACCTACCCATAAAATCTCCCATGTTAATCTTATGGGAAAAAGGTTTTTGGCATTTCCTCAGTTTATTCTAGTTTAAACTTCACATTTGCTTTTAGAAATCTGTTCAGTTCCACAAAACAATCATTTTGGTGTTTAAATTTTGATCTACGCCCAACCGTTGCTGAGATATTCAAAGTGCTAAACACAGTACGTTGTCCAATGTTATCCTTATGGAGAATAAATAAAATTTGATATCTCGATTATTTATGAATGTATGTTGATGAAACTTGGTATGTGGCTTCACGTAGTACTGGTATATTGATATTTGCACAAAAAATCTATTTTTTGTTGGTTATTCCCGTAGCAGCATACCTGCGTACTCAGCCCCCATGTTATTCTTATGGAGAATAAGTAAAATGTAATGACTCCCATAATTTTGAACATAAATTAATAAAACTTGGTATGTAGCTTCACTTGGTTGAGTTATATTGATAATTGCATAAAAACCCATTTTTTGTTTCTTGTTGCAGCAAACCTGCTTACTCAGCCCCCATGTTATTCTTATGGAGAATAACTAAAATGTTATATAGCGCTTATTTATGATTGAATATTGATTAAACTTGGTATGTGGCTTCGCCTAGTTAAATTATATTTATATTAGCATACAAATCAATTGTTTGTGTTCCTTGTATCAGCAAACCTACGTACTCATTACCAATGTTATTCTTATGGAGAATAATTAAAATCGCTCATATGTGAATATATTTTTATGAAACTTGGTACGCGGCTTTATGTGGAATTCAGACAAATATTATGCATTGGAAATTCGCTGAGTACGCAGGTTTGCTGCGACGGGGTATTTGATTCTTTTATTTCGCACCCAGCTATTGACAATATATATAAATCTAACTAAATAATAATGGAACAGTAATACAACCAATGATAAAATGTAAGATTCAATCTACACTGTTTGAGCAATGGTCTCATGGATCTCATAATTTATAAAAGCTTTGTTCCGTTTTTTTGTACTCGATTTTCTTACCCAAAGTATCTTTGGACATATACAAAAACACACAAAGAGGTTTTCCTTTGAATTGTTTCGTGAAATAAGCAGTTTTTATGTAATTAAAATTTAAAGTATTTTCGTCTGTTTCTTTGGTACTGTATTAAAAATATCATTAACAAAATTTAAAATATTTTTAAAAAAATATTGTTTTAACAAATATAAAATCTATGCAAATTTTTTATTATATTGTCAGTGGTTCTTTCGTAGCAAAATTTTATTTAAAAGTTACTTTCATAAGACAGTGAAAAATAAATAATTTTAATACATACCTTTATAAGAAGGCTTTTATTAGTTTGTTCATAATCGCATCCTAAATTGTAAAAGGTATGTACAAACACTCTATATTTTACTAGCTGTTACCTGGCAGAAGTTGTCATGCCTTTGACTATTACCAACAAAAACCAATATCACCAAGATCACCTGTTCAAGTAAACATGTCATTAGCTTTTATGTAAACAACAATATGACGGGTCCCATGCCTCTCTGGTCAACGGGACGGACAACGGAGGTAACAGATAACAGGTCATTCCATAAGGTTTATATGGGAACTCTTGGGATGAACCCAATTGAGTTAGGATGAAATGGATGGCTTATCAACCTTCTCCGTGAAATTTTACATATAAATACCGAGTTTCATGGCAAACGGTCCAACGGTGTCCGAGTCCATAGACTTAAAATATATATACAAATAAACAAACCAACATCCTTTTTTATAAATATAAGATTATTTTAATTTGTAAATACTAAAACTATTTCCATTATGATTATTTAAAGCCAAGTCAAAATTGTTTATTCACATAAAGTACAAACACAATACAGAATGGTGTCACATGCATTTGGCACTAGTTTTTTCCACGTTTGGGTAAATTGATAATAGCTACGTATTTTTCAAATTAATATATTGACTATTAGCAGAATCGAATGGCCACGTTGCGACGGACGTGGGTATTAACAATCTGCTCAGGTGCCGAAGAACAAGTTCATCTCGGTAAGCAAGTTTATAAGTTTATCGAAACGTATTTATTCTGCTTGAGTCAATGTCCAAATAAAACACACACTATGAAGTGGGTATTTTACCATGCCCACTACGCAAAGTGGGCCCAGATATTTTAGTTATTAGTGAATTTATTATGGAAAAGTGAACTATTAGCATGACCCGCACGGTGAAACTTAAGCCCGGGACCACCGTAGAAGTTTCTAACGTGACCCCTGAACACGTTTTCGGGGGTCACTAACAACTTAATTTATATATCAAATATATATATATATATATGTTCGCACTCTAGCGGTCGCACGTTTTTTCCGATTTACTTGTCATTTGGTGTAAACCTTCCCTTCTGTAAACAGTTGGACAAGTTCGTTGGGCAAAACAATCGGACAACTCTAACTCCCTTTTTGGGGATTTTAATTTTTCAAATTAATATATTGACTATATATATATTGACTATATATATTGACTATTAATATATTGACAAATTAATCTTGACTATACCTCCTCCTAACCTTATAATGTACAACATTGCCAACCTAATAGTGAATTTAAGTATAACCAGGTGCATCAGAACAGCTATTTTTTTAAATTTTCCAACAAGATTTTACTAGTGTTGTTTTAAACCCTTTATTAGATTTTTAAATATGTTTATGCGGAAATTCACTTCCCTCATGTCAGCGTGCTGCGTGCGAACTCGTTTGTTTATAAAACAATAAATTTCTCGCGCCTTATACAACTAGTCTCCATAATTTAACAGTATTTGATGCACCAAGAAACTTTGACATTTCGGAGGAAATGTATAACTCGCTTCTTTAGCCAATTCGAAACAATACCCTGAGGTTTGATTTAAAATAAAGAAAATGACAAAAAAGTGTTTAAAGTCCTATCCTTAGAAAGTAATTATAACCGGAAATTAACGGAAAGTAATCTGCAAACGCATGCATGTTATTTGTATTAATTGACGAGTTATTCGCACATGTGGACATTCTGACTGTATAATTATTATAAAGAAACTATGAATTCATGTAAATACTGTATATTTTGTTACACTTTGCTATAACACTGCGTTATACTAACGATTAATGTACAATACATTATTGTTTATAGTACAATGTTTTACAATACTCAAAACATTTGTTTATTTATAAGCAGTTTTATTACTGAAATGTATAATCAAAATCATGAATAGGCTAATTTTTACAATAGTAAAGAAAATTGGTTTATCCTTTACCAAAACAAGCATTTTGTTTAATCTGTATATTTTTTCCTTTGCGCGTTCAATTAGCATATTAGTTATTACTAACTTGCACTGTAAATTAATCATTAAAAACCCCATGTGATATTTTTCTCTTCATTGCATTTTTTTTTTCTAGGCATTTATGAAGATACTCTGATTTAATGAATACATTTTGTGAAACATAATACACGCCCAACAAACAATACGTTTACTTTGACAGAGGCTTAGTAATAAATACAACTGTATCAACTGGGAACATTTAGTGTGTGCATTACCACATTTAACTCTATTAACACATGCTGGTCTGAATGTTCGCGGTCCACAAACCACGGTCGAGGGTTAGTTTGACCACCGCTTTCACCACAAACATGTACTTTATATTTTACTATCCACAATTTTCCACGTATTATGGAAAATAAATAGCTTGTGAACTAAATTGAAGAATCAATAAATCATAAACTATCATGACACCTGAGTTTTACTATGTCAAACAAGTTTGCAGAAACAAAATCAAGATTGTATTTTGTAACTCATAATAATGATGGATTTGAACTGATTATTGATTTAATTGGACTTTACCTATCACTTCTAATATTTTAAACTACTTTTACTCATGCTTTTGCCTCCTGGGTTGATTTTATGGCTTATAAAATAAGGTTACATACCTTGTCTCCGTCAATCCACTAGTTAACTAGATTACTAGTTTTGGGGCTGATATTGTCACATTATCAAATCTGTTTATCATAGAAGCTTTAACACTGTAATTGTCATGAGGTTTAAAACATCTTTAGCACTAAACATAAACTCGAAGTAATACAAAAAACATTAAACATTAAAATATTCACAATAGGTGTACACATTTATTCCCCGATAGAATAACTCGGAAACCACTCCCATTGTCAAGTAAACTTCAATTAATCTATATCTAACAATCACACGAACTGGCTTACTTTTTGTCCTTCCATTACACAAACACAAACTAACACAATCAACGGTTTTAGTTGATAATGGGAGGATTTTCTTTACCTGCTAAAACGTAGTGAAATAGTTAAACACTAGAAGCAACTGATAAAGTCCAAAAGAATAAATCATAAAAAACAAGTTATAACATGAAAAAATACAAATGTAAAATTTGAAATGGGAATGATTATATCATATGAAATTTTTTTTATTACTGAGGGTGAATTTTTTAATATTCCTGGAATATTTCATTAGCAAGTACCTTTTTATAAAGTGTGTCATCTTCCGATTTTATTGTAATATCTGGGTTGAGGCCTGACTTGAAAAATCGTAGGAGATATATTTTCTCTCTTGTGAGTTCTTTAAGCTTGTTGAAGACTCCTAATCTCAACAAAAGATGTTAAAATGTTTTTAATTGTTGAAATAATGGCTGATTTTATTCTTCACACAATTCGCTGCAGAGGAGATCCTAAATGCCCTCTTGAATTGTCCCCAGATGACAAAAACAATATTCGTTTAAATTTATATATATATATATATATATATATATATATATATATATATATATATATATATATCCGTGAATGCGATAACTTGAGTAAAAAACTTCCGATTTCGATGAAATTTGGCTCAAATGTGTAAAATGACATTCATGACTTTAATTTCGAAAACTAGAAAAATCGGACCATGGGAAGGGGGGTTTATGGGGGTTTTAAACTTTCCAAAAATCTTTTTTTTTTTGCATTTTTCACCCTACAATTTTTTTAAAACTTAATTTTGGTTTTGACCATGTTATAGAGCTTAAAAAAAACAAATAATATAGTATTTTGAATTATTAACCTAGGTTAAGTGGTTGCGGAGAAAATCCAAAAAAACCTACTCATAAAATCTCCCATGTTAATCTTATGGGGAAAAGGTTTTTGGCATTTCCTCAGTTTATTTTAATTTAAACTTCACATTTGCTTTTATAAAACTGTTCAGTTCCACAAAACAATCATTTTGGTGTTTAAATTGTGATTCTACGCCCAACCGTTGCTGAGATATTCAAAGTGCTAAACACAGTACGTTGTCCAATGTTATCCTTATGGAGAATAAATAAAATTTGATATCTCGATTATTTATGAATGTATCTTGATGAAACTTGGTATGTGGCTTCACGTAGTACTGTTATATTGATATTTGCACAAAAAATTGATTTTTTGTTGGTTATTCCCGTAGCAGCATACCAGCGTACTCAGCCCCCATATTATTCTTATGGAGAATAAGTAAAATGTAATGACTCCCTTAATTTTTAACATAACCTAATAAAACTTGGAATGTAGCTTCACTTGGTTGAGTTATATTCATAATTTTATAAAACCCATTTTTTTGTTCCTTGTTGCAGCAAACCTGCTTACTCAGCCCCCATGTTATTCTTATGGAGAATAACTATAATGCAATATAGCGCTTATTTATGATTGAATATTGATGAAACTTGGTATATGGCTTCGCCTAGTTAAATGATATTTATATTAGCATACAAATCAATTGTTTGTGTTCCTTGTATCAGCAAACCTACGTACTCATTACCAATGTTATTCTTATGGAGAATAATTAAAATCGCTTATATGTGAATATATTTTTATGAAACTTGGTGCACGGCTTTATGTGGAATTCAGACAAATATTATGCATTGGAAATTCGCTGAGTACGCAGGTATGCTGCGAGCGGGGTATTATACAATTATGTACATATTTACACACTTTTTATATTTATCTGACGAAAACTAGATAAACGAAAATAAAGATTTTCAATTTTGAATCTCGAGAGAACATTTCTACTATATATATGTATTATATTATATCTGTCCGTAGGCACGATAACTTTAGTAAAAGTGTTCCGAACTTGATGAAATTTAGTATAAACGTGTAATGCAGCATGTTTTTCAGTTTTTTGAAAACTAGACAGATCGCCCCATTATGAGGTTTTTTTGGGGGTGGGGGTTTGTACTCCAAAAATGGGGTTTTTGAACTTCGTATATATAATAACTTTTAAAGAAAACTTGAGTTTAAACTATAGTAATCAGCTTAAAAACAACTATTTGGTATTTTGATCATCGCTATACGTCGATTGGTTGCCGAGATATTGAAAGTGCTAAACATAGTACGTTGTCCAATGTTAATCTTATGGGTAATAAGGTTATATCTCACTAATTAATAATCATATATTAATGAAACTTGGTATGTGGTATCATATGGTTTAGGTTCACTGATATATGCATACAAAATCCTCTTTTCGTAGTCCCCATAGCAGCAAACCTGCGTACTCAGCAGCTATAACGTAATTTTTTTAGAGTAAGACACATGTGATGTCTTGCTTTTTATGAACATAAATTGGTAAAACTTGGCATGTTTTGCCTCAGGGCTACGCCCCACAGCCTTCAAAGTTTCAATGTTAATCTTATAGAAGATCAGTAATCAATTTAATTTCATATTTGACCACTGATATAATAACAAATGCGAGCTCAACCACAAGCACAGATGTATCAGGACTAATGTAAATTTAAAATATTACGGACTACTGGAATGGTATTATGCTTTTGGAGTGGTATTATCCGTTTTAACTCCACATTAAAAAAATAAACCTTTGTGAGAGAAGGAGAGGGTGAAGGAAAGGGGGGAGAGGAAGAAGGTTCAGCATAAGGACGTTGGTTTCAGGGAGAGGGTGAAGGAAAGGGGGGGAGAGAAAGAAAGTTCAGCATAAGGACGTTGGTTTCACGCAAACAGCCATTATTCGTATGTGCCGCTTTGGGTTTACGTAGAGGCTATTCTTACCTTCTGAAATGAAGAGTTTGAGATTTCTGTTTATTTTCTTAAAGAGCGACATAGCGTTTGGTCACAATGGAATCCCCAGCGACGCCCTCTATAAGATTGTCTCTATCGATGTTTTAGATTATGTACAATGCCTGATTGTTCAAGGGAGTGTTTCCTCTTCGTTGTAAACTGCTAAGCTTGAATTAATCAACATGAGGAAACGTCACTTGGATCTGTCGTCTTCTTAAAGGTCTCTTTTTATCTATGATGGTAAGCATATGTAAGGACATGTGTTTAAAACTGTGCAGCAAAATATGCAGCTTTTTGTTACCCTTGATATCAGAAATGTCTACAGCTATGCGAGATGGGTCCAAGTACCGGCAAACTAAGTACAATCTTAGGTTTTCAAACAACATAAACCACCAAAACATAAAACCAGCTTCTTTGAAAGGCACTTAATGTACAACGGCATTCAACTGCACAATGCGCTGCCAGAATCCATCAATTTAGAGCGTAACAGTGGGCGATTTGGGTAGAGAGTAAAAGAGCTATTAATGGAGCGGGCCTATTATAGCGTCAGGGACTATTTAGTTTGCCAGACTAACTTTAAACAAAATTATTAGTTTATTAAGTGATTTTAATTTTTTATGTTAGTGTTAGCCATTATTGTTCTCACATAAATCACCATTTTGTCACTATTACACGGATTTGTTCTGTGGTAATTTAAAGAGATTTAATTTAATTTGATAAGGTGGATGCTTTGGGAACAATATACGACTTATACGTATAACGCAAGCGCATTTAACGTAGAATATAAGGGTAAACAAATTTATAAATATAAGTTATTGTTGTACCTTGTTTTTTAGAGGGGTTGGCTGCAATATAACAACAACAAAACAATAAAATGTATAACATTTTGCCGGCATTAAACTAATAATTTTGTTACTAGTATGAAGTAAAATATATTTTTTGCTTTATTGATTTAATTATTTGAGTGTACTTGAAGATCATTTTCAAGCTACAGTTAATGTAACAGATCAGAAGGGTGTTCCACTGAAGATTGGAAAGGTGAATATACTTATTTGTATAATTTTATTTGTATAATTTGGTCTTGGCATATTCATATTTCCATCAATAATTATCATTGTAAAGATTTTTAAGAGTCTAACTATTCAGTATTAGTGTTTATGTTTATGTTTATATTTATATTTATGACTATGTTTATATTTTTCAGTCAAAATAATTTATAATTTTAATTATTACTTGGTTCATTTTACTGCTTTCGACAAATTTAGCTGGAATTTTAACGGTCCTAAAACAGATAATTTGCAATTTCAATTTTAAAATAAATTAACAATAAACCGTCCGTGAACCACCGTTTGTATTGTATCAATAAAACAGAACCAATTATTTCACTGTCAAATCCCCTCAGGCAATCGCGTGGCAGATCGGTCCCAGAAGATTTATCAGCCTTACAAAACCATCGTCAGCAGTCGTATTTCGCCGAACCAGGTCATTTGATATCACCAATTTTATACGGTCGAATCCAAGCATGTACCATCAACAGCTATTATTTTATTATTAAGTAAGAATACTTCCCCTATCACTTTTTCGGTAAAAATGTTGACAACAGCCTTCATAAGTACAATTAATTCAAACTTAAAATGTATAAGATTATTTAATATTTATAAATTATAATAAACAGGTTAATAGAAGAGAGGATAAAAAGTGATAATATGGCCAGTGATACATGTAAACGGATGTACTATATACTAGTGGCTTGAAGGGGCCATAGCCTCTACCTTGCTCCAAAACTCTGCCTTATTCCTATAGGGAAGAAGCTATTACTGTAGTCGGCATGTTAAGACCTAGGCCCAGGACCATGATAGCTTTTCGATTTGAGGTCCCCAGTTGCCAATCACACCATTTGTTCAAAACTGTATATGTATATATACGTGTGTGTGTCCGTGAGCACGATAACTCTCGTAAAAATAATACGATTTTGACCAAATTTAGTATAAACGTGCAAAGCATTATTTATGACAAAGTTCGAAAACCAGACAGATCGACCTATCCGATTGGGTATTTTGGGGGGAGAGGGTTTCTACCCCAAAAATGGGTTTTTTGAGTTTTTTATATACAATTTTTGAAAAAAATCAAATTTTAGTTTTTTTTTATTTGAATCAGCTTAAAAGACACCTAATTTGGTGTTTTGATCATTGTTCTACATCAATTGGTTACAGACATATTGAAAGTGCTAAACACAATACGTTGTCCAATGGTATTCTTATGGAGAGTAAGAAAATTGTATATCTCGCTTATTTATCAAATTATATTGATGAAACTTGGTATATTGCTTCATATCGTTGTGGTATATTCATATTTGCACAAAAAACATTTTTTTGCCGATAGTTCCCGTAGCAGCCAACCTGCGTACTCAGCCCCCATGTTATTCTTATGGAGAATATGTAACGTGTTATCTCCCTTAATTATGAACATAAACTAATACAACTTGGTATGTGGCTTTACCTATTTCGGTTATATTGATATTTCTATAAAACCCATTTTTTCCTTGCTTCAGCAAATCTGCATACTCAGCCGCGATGTTATTCTTATGGAGAATAACTAGGTATACGCTCCGATTTCCCGTAATAGAATGAAGCGAGGATTTGTAATACCACCGAAATAGGCAGTATAGGTGCCGGATTAATCAATTAAAAGTAACTTACCTAACCTTACCTAGGCACACATTAATACTTGGACCATCCTACCACATTTCAGTTGATTGTTGAATCTAGTAGACCTATATTAGGTGAAGAACCAAAATTTATTCGCCCTGAAAAAGAACTGCTTACCAGATAAACATTCCTCTCAGAATTTTCATTGTGTAAACAATTTGTCTTTGAATTCTGTATTGTTAATTTGAAGTGGATATAAATAGGCTATAGGCAACATGCATATATTTGAACAAGTCTTTAAAGCCCACTTACTCCTGGCCTACTAATGCACAACTTCAGTCAATATCACTTTTGAGAATCAGGCAATAATGATGGGTCAGATTATTGCCAGGGAGAAAGCTAGTACAGTATCCGGTAAGACCTAGGCCAAATGTGAAAGTATTCTCGTTGGTTGAAATCCAAACAAACATTATCATATTTGTAACGTGTCGCAGATTAATTGACTACAAGTAACTTACCAAACCTCATCTAGGCCCATATTAATACTCCAACTGGTCTACACATCCCAGTTCGTTGTAGAGTCTAGTAAATTAGGTGAACACCCTGAAAAAGAACTACTTACATAAACATACCTCTCAGAATAACCATTGTTTAAAATTTGTCTTTACATAGAGTTAAGTTTAAGAGAATACAATAGGCGTAACCCCAGGGCTCTGAGGGGAGGGATATTTCCGGCTCAGAGCCCTGGGATTACCATAGCAGGCTATGGGCAAAAATATGAGTAAGTCTTTAAAGCCCACTTACTTCGAACCTAATAAGGCATAACTGTAGACAATGTTACTTTCAAGAATCTGCCATTACCTTCCTTATTATCAAACATTAAAGTAATGTAAAAATAGGAAATTAATATAGCTATGAAACTATGTTAGGATAACACTAACCTATGACTGTTTTTATGACTTTATACGTTATACGAGTTGAAAAACAAAATTTGAGTCTTGCCAAAAGCCAAAGTTTTATTTGAACACATGATATGACAGATGATTTGAAAAATAATAATTGTTACGAAAAACAAGAAAAACTAATGGCGTTTTTCCGATGGCACCAAACACTTCCGATTTAACCAAAATTACTGACACTACGATTTTTGAAGACAAGATATGAGCACTTTCATGTCTCACGCACAAAATTGTGTTCAAATCATAACTACAATTAGGCTATATTGATCCGTTAATGCTACCTACGAGGTAATTTTTATATAATAATGAAAGTTAAGAATCTCCTCTTTTAATTTATTGTCAGAATCACAAATGAAGAAAAGTTAAATATGAAACTATGTTTACTAACCTATGTAATAACCTGTGTTACTAACCTATGAATAACCTACATAGGCGCTTGAAAAAATTGAAATGTATTATGTTATAAATCTAAATCTCATACTGAAATAGGCCCTATAAAGTTTTAAGTAACAATTTTAACCCACAGCGTAGGCATAGAACAACGATACATTAGCCTCAGGCTGTTTAGTGACTTTAGTATTGTTGTTTGTTAGGATTGATTTTTGTACATTTCACAGTTTCTTTTAGTGTCAAGTCATGACCTAAGTTATTCAAACAATTAGAAAGTCATAATAATTAGATATGTATAGCATTAGACTACGCCTAGGCCTAACCAAATTTCAGGACATAGAGAGTTTTTGTTTAGGTAAGTGTGTTGTATGGTGTATCACTTTATAATGCTTCATTTTACGCCGTACGTTTTGAACCAGGACCGAGGTCAGAGTTTACTCCACAGTACAGTGAGCCAGAATCGCCGAGCTCGCTGAAGCCGTTTGATTGAAGCCACTCTCGGCATCAGTCTGAGCTATTGTGAGAGTGAAGCTCAAACTAGTAATTCTTTTAAAATTTATGATTTCGCTTCAATTTGAAAGACAAACCTCGTTTTAAAAATTGACCGTTTTTTATATTTTATAAATTTACTTAAACGAGCAAACAAAATATTTTTTATTAATTTGCATTACCATTTTTTTCTTGGTGTTATTTACAAGGCTTAAAGTTTAGCAGTAGCCTTTAAAACTTTACTATTATTGTCTAAACCTAATTTACACCAATAAGAACTTAAACTATGTTTTAAACACATTCAATAATTAAGTATCGTGCAACTATTGTTATGACATTAAACATTTATAAGTTATATCTCGATGCATGGTAATTATGCGCGCATTATAATTAATAAATTATATTGTATAAGCCTTCATATATATGTGTTTTAGCGAATTTTCCCTATAGGGAAGAAGCTATTACCGTAGTCGGCATGGTAAGACCTAGGCCCGGGATCTTCGTTTTGAGGTCTCCAGATGCCAAAAACACCATTCGTTCAAAACTGTATATATATATATATATATATATATATATATATATATATACAGACTGAGTCAGACCACCCGTCCAGCATGTATAACGGGAGAACGGTTCTTGGTCTAAAGTCATCAAACAAAATTTTTCCCCACTAAAACACATATGGGCTACCTATTAAAAATATTTTCATCTAAATCTATGTACAGAATGATTCAAAACTGAAGGTCACGGGTTCGAATCTCAAAATTTTTTTATGTAAACATAGAAAATATTATACATTATTTTAAAGGTCTTGTTAAAAGAAACATTTTGGCGAAAACAGAATTCACTTCATTATTCGTTAAAAAATGGCGGCCATATGGGAAAATAATTTTTTTTTGCTGATTGCAGAAAAACGAAAAGAGATACATGGTTGGTGAAAATTAGAAAGTTGCTAGGATTTACAAGACCTTTTCAATGGTACGCTTTTTGACATACGCTACCGTTTGACTTTTTTTGAATTTTGGGTATATAGGCATTTTGAAAATAAATATTATTTTGAAGTATAGATTTTCTAAAAAAAGCCTGTCTTGTATCATATCAGAGGAAAGCTGAGTTTATCTCGAGTAATAAATTTATGTCTGGAAAAAGATACGAGTAGTGGTTTAGAAATTACAGGGTATTCCGTAAATGTAAATATTTTACACAAAAATGGCCGCCATTTTTTAACGAATAAAGATAAGTAAATTCTGTTTTCGCCAAAATGTTTCTTTTAACGAGACCTTTAAAATAATGTATAATATTTCATATTTTAAATAAGAATATTTTGGGATTCGAACCCGTAACCTTCAGTTTTGGAACATTCTGTACATAGATTTTAATGAAAATATTTTTAATGAATAGCCCATATGCGTTTTAGTCAGGAAGAATTTTGTTTGATGACTTTAGACCAAACGTTTCTCTCGTTATTCATGCAGGGTGGTCTGACTCACCCTGTATATATATAATATATATGTGTGTCCGTGAGCACGATAACTCTCGTAAAAATAATCCGATTTTTACGAAATTTGGCATAAACGTGTAAAGCAGCATTTATGACTTACAGTTCGAAAACCAGACAGATCGACCTATCCGAAGGGGTATTTTGGGGGGTTTTGTACCCCGAAAATGGGTTTTTTGAGTTTCTTACACATCATTTTTGAAAAATTCTAATTTTATTTTTTTTAATTGGAATCAGCTTAAAAATACGCGCAATTTGGTGTTTTGATCATTGCTCTACGTAAAATGGTTACAGAGTTATTGAAAGTGCTAAACTCAGTACGTTGTCCAATGATATTCTTATAGAGGATAAGAAAAATGGTATATCTCGCTTCTTTAAAAACTTTTCCTGATGAAACTTTGTATATTGCTTCATATCGTTGTGGCCTATTGATATTGGCACTAAAAACATTTTTTGGCCGATAGTTCCCGTAGTAGCAAACCTGCGTACTCAGCCCCCATGTTATTCTTAGGGAGAATAAGTAATGTGTTATCTCCCTTAATTATGAACATAAATTATAAAATTTGGTATGTGGCTTTACCTACTTGAGTTATATTGATATTTGTACAAAAACCCATTTTTTGTGTTCCTTACTTCAGCAAACCTGCATATTCAGCCGCCATGTTATTCTTATAGAGAATAATTAAAATGTCATAAATTGTTTATTTATGAATGTATATTGATAAAACTTGGTATGTGGCTTTATGTGGTATTAAGATACATATATCTGCATTGAAAATTCGCTGAGTACGCAAGTTTGCTGCTACGGGGGTATTATTTAGTTATTACTGCATTCAACGTTTTTGCATATATAAATTATTTATAACTTAATATTTATACTAAAATTTAATATTTTTTAAGTGCAAGAGTTTTTCAAATATATATATATATGTATATATATATATATATATATATATATATATATATATACGCGCATGGTTTGCGTTTATGTGCAACTTTGCTCGAATAAAAGTGGTTTAAATAAGTTTACATGTACACGTTATATACGTTAGTTGCCTTACATATAACGTATGGAAGTAAAATATATACGAAACTATGTAAAGTCTAGGTCCAAGCCAACAGCTTCATAAATCATAACGGTTTATCTATTTGCCTTGTTCTTATTTTTGTTAGTTTGGTGCGTATTAAATAAACATTAATATTCGCTCACTTTTATTCCACTACAGTACTGAAATTTTAACTTTTATAAGTTGGTTATTCATGGCAATACACGCCAAAATTATTTTTATTATTTGATGAAATCCGTAGCACGAAGAATGAAATAGTCGTTTAAAGTTATATAGCAATGGAAGGGTCATGCAAATTACGAGGAAAATTTAATAAATATAACAATGAAAACGTCCTTATTCAATAAAAACTGTGGATAAACGTAATTTATTGTTAAACTAAGAGAATATTTAAAAGCATCAGAGTCAGACAATTTGATTAACGAATGTATTTTCCCGTTTTATTGACACATTCACTAGAGGCATTACAGTTGTTTTACATTTTGCATGAAAAGTTATATTACCTATTAAAGTGTTTAACATTTGGTTAAAACAACGTAAGTATGTTTTGATAGAAGGTATAACACTTCTATTACGAAGTATAGAAGCAGGATGGTTATAGTGTGAACTGTATAAAAACATTCTTGAACTCAAAGCTAAACTTTAAAGGTAATGATTTTCCAGAAGAGTCGTTCAAGCAAGAGGTTTAATTCCAATAAACCGATCAAGTGAGTGAACATCACGCATCTGAGCAGCTCATCACTGGAGCTGCCACCTTACAGAACAGCGTTGGAGTATCTTTATGTTTAAGATCTTCAAGAAAGTTGTGTTTAAACGTTTTGATACTAAGTAAATGCAAACGTTATACAGTTAACATTGCTATTAAATTTTAAAATCACTATTGAAAAATTAAAAGATGGTCAATAGTATTATTTTCCCACCTGCATAGGCATGCCAGTATGTTTTTGTTGAAATTCGTAACCTTAAAAATGTAAACAAATATTGGCAAATGCAATAAAGAGTATTTATCATATTACGTTATATTTTAAAAAAATCATCGTTAGGTGGGCATCTCGCCAGCCTAACGGTTAGCGTCTTGGACTTCGGTTAGTGGGGTCACGGGTTCAAATCCTGGGGTGATTATTTAACGAATGTAGAAAAAAGGGGAGGAGACATTTAAACCCCACCGTGAATACATGACATGGACGATCTCCAAACGCAGCCTAATAGGAATAAGAATACCCCCGTTGCAGTAAACCTGCATATTCAGGGAATTTCAAAAGGTACTTCACTAAGTCATGAAGCCACTTACTTTCATCAAAGCATATTCATAAATAAGCGATATGTGATATTTTATTTATTCTCCATAAGAAAACATTAGGACTGATTATGCAGGTTTGCTGCCTCAAGGACCACAACAAATTATTTGTGATGCAAATACCAATGGGTCACCACTAGATGAAGCAACGCACCAAGTTTTAACAATTTATATTAATAAACAAGCAAGATATCACATGTTTCTTATTAAGAATAACATTATAAATGCTGAGCACGCAGGTTTGCTGCAATGGGGACCACACAAAATTTATGAAAATATCATAATATACTCCAACCATATGAAGACACATACCAAGTTTCATTAATATATGTTCACTAATAAGCGAGATATAAAATTTTACTTATTCTCCGTAAGATTAACATCGGACAACGTACTGTGTTCAGCACTTTCAATATCTCGGTAACCAACTGACGTAGAGAAATGATCAAAATACCAAACTGTTTGTTAAACAAAATGTTAATCAAATAGTGTAAACTCAAGTTTGGTTTTAGAAATAATTATCTGTAAAAGTAAAAAAAGATTTCTTGGGCATATACCCCCCTTAAAAATAGTGCGATCTGTCTGGGTTTCGGACTCATGAAAATAGATGCTGCCTTACACGTTTATACCAAACGATTTCATCAAGATCGGACTATTTTTATGAAAGTCATCATGCCTACGGACACATAAATATATGAATTTGAACGAATAGAGTTTTTGGCATATGGGGGCCTCAAAACGAAAAGTTATCATGGTCCCGGGCCTAGGTCTTGCCAAGCCACCTAAGATAATAACTCCTTGACTATCGGGGAAATTTGCTAAAAATTATTAAAAACCTAGGTGATCAAACAAGCTAACCTCTTTAAGTTTTTTAACACTTTAATCAGACATGCACTCACCAACGCTTCAATAATCCTTTGAAATTAAAATAGCTTTGAAAGCCTATTTATAAATATGCTCAGCCAAATGAGGATTTAATTTGTGTTGGTAAATTTAAAAAAAAACATGTTGCAGAGAAAAATGTTTTTCAAAAAGGTGGTGTTGTGTTTAGTAGTAATTAAGCTTGTTTTGTTCCTGAAGTCATGACGCTGAAATTGCGAGATTGGATAAATGTTTTATTAAAAATGGAAGGTAAACATGAATATATAAACAGGAAAAAATCAGAAAATTATTTGCAGAGAAAATACCTCTATAAGATTGATTTTCATATTGAATATTAACATTGATTCTTCTTTGTAAACGAAATATCTGGCGGGTTTTTGTTACAACTTTACTGTTAATATTTAATTTTGATAAATATTTTGCCTCTTTGAAGAACTACATAACACAAATTTAATACGTTTATTACGCATTAACTAGTAAACCCATTGCACGAAATCGAGCAATATTTCGATTTGATGAGCATGAATTGTATCAATAATTCCATCTGTATCGCTAATTCAGTCCTTCTTTTCTCAGGCTTTTAAAAGAAGGGCGTGTGGCAACTCAGGTTTTTGGCATCCTGATTGTTTATAAATGTGCCGAATCTTTCCAAATATATGATAACTCATTATTTTTCAAAACTAATTTTTATTTAATTTTTTTTAATTTATATTGGCTCTTTTGCTTTTTTGTAAATACTCTCAGGTCTACAATGTGCCAACTTTCTATGATCTGGGTTTTGAACAATGTTAACAAATTTTAGGTAAAATGCCACTGTTAATAAGGAAGGTTTTATAAAATTTTTCACAAAATTCAAAGCAAACTAATTTTGGTTCAGATTTTATGGAGATTCTGAATATAAGGATGGGGTAATTTATTATTTTCCGAAACGTTAATCTGATTGTCAACTTGTTACATCTGACTGACACATTCTGATAAAGATCTGCAAGCTGGCTTTGGTGGTTTCCTAATAATCTATATTTTTGTGGTATTTCAACGCCAATGGCATTTTTGTTAAGAGTACATTATAAACGCTTGTGGGAAAGCGGTCCAAACCCCTCAAATTTTCGTGGACAACCCGGGATTCGAACCCGTAACCCCTTGAACCAAAGTCCAAGGCGCTAACCGTTAGGCTAGCGAGAGCGAGACTTATTCCCTTCATTCTAACATACAATCAAAACCCTGCTAATTACGAATTATTTGTTTTTAGCGAATTTCCCCTATAGGGAAGAAGCTATTACCGTAGGTCTCATGGTAAGACTTAAGCCCGAGACCATGATAACTTTTTGTTTTGAGGTCCCCAGATGCCAAAAACACTATTCGTTCAAATTTATATATATGTATATATATATATATATATATATATGTATGTATGTATATATATATATATATATGTGTGTGTGTCCGTTACCGCGATAACTTGAGTAAAAAACGTCCGATTTCGATGAAATTTGGCTCAAATGTGTAAAGTGACATTCATGACTTTAAGTTCGAAACCCAGAAATATCGGACCACGGGAAGGGGGGTTTATGGGGGTTTTAAATTGTCCAAAAATCAGTTTTTTGCATTTCTCAACCTAAAATTTTTAAAAAACTTAATTTTGGTTTTGACCATGTTATAGAGCTTAAAAAACAAATAATATGGTATTTTGAATTATTAACCTAGGTTAAGTCGTTACGGAGAAAATCCAAAAAAACCTGCTCATAAAATCTCCCATCTTAATCTTATGGGAAAAAGGTTTTTGGCTTTTCCTCGGTTCATTTCTATGTAAACTTCACATTTGCTTTCCCAATCAGTTTAGCTCTACAAAACAATCATTTTGGTGTTTAAATTGTGATTCTACGTCCAACCGTCGCCGTGATATTCAAAGTGCTAAACACAATATGTTGTCCAATGTTATCCTTATGGAGAATATTTAAAATTTGATATCTCGATTATTTATGAACGTATATTGATGAAACTTGGTAGGTGGCTTCACCTAGTACTGGTATATAGATATTTCCACAAAAAATTGATTTTTTTTTGACCATCCTCTTAGCAGCAAACCTGCATTCTCATCCCTAATGTTATTCTTATGGAGAATACGGAAAGCTTTATATCACCCTTAATTATGAACATAAATCATTAAAACTTGGTATATAGCTTCACCTGGTTGAGTTATATTGATAATTGCAAAAAACCCGCATTTTTATCTTCCTCGTTGCAGCAAACCTGCGTTCTCAGCCCTAATGTTATTCTTACAGAGAATAAATAAAATGCTATATATCACTTATTTATTTAAGTATTTTTATGAAACTTGGTAAGTGGATTTATGTGGTAGTAAGAAATATATTCAATTATAGGAAATTCGCTGAGTACGCAGGTTTGCTGTGACGGGGTATTATTTGTTGTACTCTACCCACTACAAATGTTTTTTTTCGTGGCTTCCTCAACCCCCGTTCCTTAGGCTTATGTAGTCTGATATAATTTTTATTCCCCCGTTCTGCAAATGTTTTTGGGCTCTGCTCTCTTGACCTTTAAAATACTTTTTCCAACCATCTTACACATACTACTTGACTGACGAAGCTAAAATTCAGTAGAAAGATAGCTATTAACTCAAGGAAGATATAGGCGTAGCCTACCTCTGGTAATATTACACTTTAGGATTTCGCTCCACTGGTCTTTAACATACCCAAGTTAATCATTATACACGAAGACAGAATCGATGGAGCTGAAATTTGGTAGAGAAATAAATAATATATGAGAATCAAAGTAGGCGTTTTCTCAATCCAATGATCCTTTGGTATCCAGCCCCACTGGTATTTAAAGTTATGTTTACCAAATTGGACCTACTACTGGACTGATGGGGCTGAACTTCGGAAGGAAGATGGCTAAATAACTCAAATCAGAGGAAGCCTACGACTTATCAAAATATTGTTTAGGGCTCTGCACCGCAGACCTTTATTATTCCCATGTTAACACTCATAAACTACTGAACCGATAAAACTGAAGTTTGGAAAATAGACCATACTTTACGGTCAAATGTTGTGCTATCCTGTTCCAACTCAAATGGAACTCAACCCCACTTGCTTTTAAAACCAAGCTTACACCTTGCACCTATTACTGGACTTATGGAACTGAAGTTCGGGTGGAAGGTAGCTAGGTCAAAGCAGACATAGGTCTGATCAAAATACTATTTAGGGCTCCACTCTGCTGGCATTTATTCCGCTGGCCATGGATCACATCCAACCACAGAACAGATGATCCTGAAATTCCACTCAAACCATGTCCTTTTCCCGATCCAAAAGTTCTCTGGGAGTCCACCTCACTGGAATTTATGCGTAGTTATCTTTAGTAACAAATGTATAATTTTGGAATAAGGGAGCTAAAATTTGGTAGGAAGATAGGTACATGGAAATACCAACCTACATTCATCTAAGCATTACCTGCAGACCCATATCGACAATCTTTTGGGGCTCCGCCCTGTTGGCATTCAACATGAGCATACTTAAAATAGCCAGAGTAACCTCATGGGGTATTGATTTAATTTTAGTTTCCACGGTTACAATATTCTTACCAGCGGGAAAATAAACGGAAATCATCGGTACCTAATAAAGAAAGGTCACGTGAACAAAGTCGCACCCGGTACCAGCTAGTGCCATATATATATATATATATATATATATATATATATATATATATATATATATATATATATATTTATATAATACTTCCTTGAAAATCAATTACATTAATTTTAATTAGAAATTATAAATATCAATGTTTTCAAAATGTTTGGTACTGTATTATTAAAAAATAAAATGTGTGATTTTTAGTAATAATTCAGCCTTACGAATTTATTTATTACTATTTAATGACTTTTAATGTGCTGCACCGTGGGATAAACATTATAAACTCACTCTATGATAACGTTCATAATAAAAATTATGTACATATTGCGTCACCTTTTCAGTAGTGACCATGTGTTCTTGCTGATAAACTGTGTTTACTCTATTCAACTGTTTGATCATACAATTCAAACCAATTATTTCTCAATGTTAATCTTATGGACAAATTAAGAACTTTAAGGACAGCTAGGGCCCTTCCCTTATTTGCCATCTTTATGTAATTTTGGCACAAACAACTTCAGACCAAGATCTATCGAACGACACCAAAAATATTAAAATCGGTTGAAAACTGTAGGAGGAGTTCCAGTCACAAAAAACCCCTAGCGTATTAAATAAGTATAGATTAGATTTGTTTTACGAATAACCAAGAACCGTGAGATTTTGTATTTACTAACAAAATTTGATGGAATTAATATATTGAATTATAAATTTAATATTCCTTAAAACTCTTAAAACTATATATTTAATGCATACTTTTATAAATAAATAATAAATCTTCATTCGCCAAAATAAAAACTACAATGTGCATGTACATAATGAGAACAGTAAATAAACACATCAATTATAAAACGTCAATATCAAATAATCTATAAACATTTTTAAGAGAACAATCACATGACTTTTAAATTGATGAACAAACAAAACAAATAATAAAAGGGATGCCCCTAGGCCAAACCCCGAATGGGTTCCCCTCACTTAATACACATAATAAGGATGGAAAGGAAAAATATGCTCAAGCGATGTACAATATTAAGTCACTCTTCTCTACTTCTTAAGGAACCTGAATACAACCACAACCCACACCTGGTGCGCAGTCTTTACCATTGCCGTGGAAGGTACCTGGAGGAGAATGAAGCCCCTTGGTGCTAGCTGCTAGCCTTCATGCAGAGCAGTGATGAGTTGAGCTACAAGAGCAAGGACATCAGCAACGACGAGAACACCTTTATGGTCGCTCAGGTATAGAGTATAAACATCTTTTCATCTCTTCAACATTTATGTCTACTTGCGACAATAGGAGAGTGTAAATGTTGGAACACTAATGGTTGGCCGGCTATGAGTCACAACTGACAATCCAATTTCCAGCAGTGTTGGAGTTACAGTCTTAGCAGATTTGATATGTTGGAACTACTTGCAAATTGAGTATATCGCAGCAGTGCAATAGCAGTGTAATCACGTGTTACGTGTGTTAGTTTGTTAGTTTGTGTATCAGTCAGAACACAAATTCATGTGTCAACATTTGTGACGGATTAATGATTTTCTGAGCTAGGATTTCTAGACATATTTGATGTAGCAGTTGAAATAATTTAATATTTTGAAACGAAATATATTGATTAACACAATACACCAAGAATGGACGACGCAGCAAAGTTACAGGGTGATAGAAGAAAACTTGCATAAACTAGAATGGTTTGTAATACCGCAAAAATTAGTAAATGATTATATAAAGGTATGTTTAAAATACTTAGTTTTACAGTTGTAAATATGGATTTAATTTAAAAATAAAAGTGAATTACTCCAGAACCACTGAGAGTTCAAAGATGAAACTTTGTGCATATGTTACCCTTGTTAGGGTGGTATTTTGGTAAACAATTCAATGATTCCCCTTAAAAGTCCTACAATTAATGGTGCATATATCAAATCTTAAAATTTAAATTACATGACAAATATTATTTTACAAACAGTACATAAGTAAGACCTTGTGATGTTTTAGCGAATTTCCCCTATAGGGAAGAAGCTATTCCGTAGGTCTCATGGTAAGACTTAAGCCCCAGACCATGATAATTTTTTGTTTTGAGGTCCCCAGATGACAAAAACACTATTCGTTCAAATATATATATGTGTGTGTGTGTGTGTGTGTGTGTGTGTGTGTGTGTGTGTGTGTGTGTGTGTGTGTGTGTGTGTGTGTCCGTGAATGAGATAACATAAGTAAAAAACGTCCGATTTCGATTAAATTTGGCTCAAATGTGTAAAATGACATTCATGACTAAGTTCGAAAACCAGAAAAATCGGACTATGGAAAGGGGGTTTATGGGGGTTTTAAATTTTCCAAAAATCAGTTTTTTGCATTTTTCACCCTATTATACAATTTTTTAAAAACTTAATTTTGGTCCTGACCATGTTATAGAGCTTAACAAAAATAATACAGTATCTTGAATTATTAACCTAGGTTAAGTGGTTGGGGAGAAAATCCAAAAAACCTACCCATAAAATCTCCCATGTTAATCTTATGGGAAAAAGGTTTTTGGCATTTCCTCAGTTTATTCTAGTTTAAACTTCACATTTGCTTTTAGAAATCTGTTCAGTTCCACAAAACAATCATTTTGGTGTTTAAATTTTGATTCTACGCCCAACCGTTGCTGAGATATTCAAAGTGCTAAACACAGTACGTTGTCCAATGTTATCCTTATGGAGAATAAATAAAATTTGATATCTCGATTATTTATGAATGTATGTTGATGAAACTTGGTATGTGGCTTCACGTAGTACTGGTATATTGATATTTGCACAAAACATCTATTTTTTGTTGGTTATTCCCGTAGCAGCATACCTGCGTACTCAGCCCCCATGTTATTCTTATGGAGAATAAGTAAAATGTAATGACTCCCATAATTTTGAACATAAATTAATAAAACTTGGTATGTAGCTTCACTTGGTTGAGTTATATTGATAATTGCATAAAAACCCATTTTTTGTTTCTTGTTGCAGCAAACCTGCTTACTCAGCCCCCATGTTATTCTTATGGAGAATAACTAAAATGTTATATAGCGCTTATTTATGATTGAATATTGATGAAACTTGGTATGTGGCTTCGCCTAGTTAAATTATATTTATATTAGCATACAAATCAATTGTTTGTGTTCCTTGTATCAGCAAACCTACGTACTCATTACCAATGTTATTCTTATGGAGAATAATTAAAATCGCTCATATGTGAATATATTTTTATGAAACTTGGTACGCGACTTTATGTGGAATTCAGACAAATATTATGCATTGGAAATTCGCTGAGTACGCAGGTTTGCTGCGACGGGGTATTTGATTCTTTTATTTCGCACCCAGCTATTGACAATATATATAAATCTAACTAAATAATAATGGAACAGTAATACAACCAATGATAAAATGTAAGATTCAATCTACACTGTTTGATCAATGGTCTCATGGATCTCATAATTTATAAAAGCTTTGTTCCGTTTTTTTGTACTCGATTTTCTTACCCAAAGTATCTTTGGACATATACAAAAACACACAAAGAGGTTTTCCTTTGAATTGTTTCGTGAAATAAGCAGTTTTTATGTAATTAAAATTTAAAGTATTTTCGTCTGTTTCTTTGGTACTGTATTAAAAATATCATTAACAAAATTTAAAATATTTTTAAAAAAATATTGTTTTAACAAATATAAAATCTATGCAAATTTTTTATTATATTGTCAGTGGTTCTTTCGTAGCAAAATTTCATTTAAAAGTTACTTTCATAAGACAGTGAAAAATAAATAATTTTAATACATACCTTTATAAGAAGGCTTTTATTAGTTTGTTCATAATCGAATCCTAAATTGTAAAAGGTATGTACAAACACTCTATATTTTACTAGCTGTTACCCGGCAGAAGTTGTCATGCCTTTGACTATTACCAACAAAAACCAATATCACCAAGATCACCTGTTCAAGTAAACATGTCATTAGCTTTTATGTAAACAACAATATGACGGGTCCCATGCCTCTCTGGTCAACGGGACGGACAACGGAGGTAACAGATAACAGGTCATTCCATAAGGTTTATATGGGAACTCTTGGGATGAACCCAATTGAGTTAGGATGAAATGGATGGCTTATCAACCTTCTCCGTGAAATTTTACATATAAATACCGAGTTTCATGGCAAACGGTCCAACGGTGTCCGAGTCCATAGACTTAAAATATATATACAAATAAACAAACCAACATCCTTTTTTATAAATATAAGATTATTTTAATTTGTAAATACTAAAACTATTTCCATTATGATTATTTAAAGCCAAGTCAAAATTGTTTATTCACATAAAGTACAAACACAATACAGAATGGTGTCACATGCATTTGGCACTAGTTTTTTCCACGTTTGGGTAAATTGATAATAGCTACGTATTTTTCAAATTAATATATTGACTATTAGCAGAATCGAATGGCCACGTTGCGACGGACGTGGGTATTAACAATCTGCTCAGGTGCCGAAGAACAAGTTCATCTCGGTAAGCAAGTTTATAAGTTTATCGAAACGTATTTATTCTGCTTGAGTCAATGTCCAAATAAAACACACACTATGAAGTGGGTATTTTACCATGCCCACTACGCAAAGTGGGCCCAGATATTTTAGTTATTAGTGAATTTATTATGGAAAAGTGAACTATTAGCATGACCCGCACGGTGAAACTTAAGCCCGGGACCACCGTAGAAGTTTCTAACGTGACCCCTGAACACGTTTTCGGGGGTCACTAACAACTTAATTTATATATCAAATATATATATATATATATGTTCGCACTCTAGCGGTCGCACGTTTTTTCCGATTTACTTGTCATTTGGTGTAAACCTTCCCTTCTGTAAACAGTTGGACAAGTTCGTTGGGCAAAACAATCGGACAACTCTAACTCCCTTTTTGGGGATTTTAATTTTTCAAATTAATATATTGACTATATATATATTGACTATATATATTGACTATTAATATATTGACAAATTAATCTTGACTATACCTCCTCCTAACCTTATAATGTACAACATTGCCAACCTAATAGTGAATTTAAGTATAACCAGGTACATCAGAACAGCTATTTTTTTTAAATTTTCCAACAAGATTTTACTAGTGTTGTTTTAAACCCTTTATTAGATTTTTAAATATGTTCATGCGGAAATTCACTTCCCTCATGTCAGCGTGCTGCGTGCGAACTCGTTTGTTTATACAACAATAAATTTCTCGCCCCTTATACAACTAGTCTCGATAATTTAACAGTATTTGATGCACCAAGAAACTTTGACATTTCGGAGGAAATGTATAACTCGCTTCTTTAGCCAATTCGAAACCATACCCTGAGGTTTGATTTAAAATAAAGAAAATGACAAAAAAGTGTTTAAAGTCCTATCCTTAGAAAGTAATTATAACTGGAAATTAACGGAAAGTAATCTGCAAACGCATGCATGTTATTTGTATTAATTGACGAGTTATTCGCACATGTGGACATTCTGACTGTATAATTATTATAAAGAAACTATGAATTCATGTAAATACTGTATATTTTGTTACACTTTGCTATAACACTGCGTTATACTAACGATTAATGTACAATACATTATTGTTTATAGTACAATGTTTTACAATACTCAAAACATTTGTTTATTTATAAGCAGTTTTATTATTGAAATGTATAATAAAAATCATGAATAGGCTAATTTTTGCAATAGTAAAGAAAATTGGTTTATCCTTTACCAAAACAAGCATTTTGTTTAATCTGAATATTTTTTTCCTTTGCGCGTTCAGTTATCATATTAGTTATTACTAATTTTATCATATTAGTTATTACTAACTTACATTGTAAATTAATCATTAAAAATCATCATGTGCTATTTTTATCTTCATTGCATTTTTGTTTCTAGGCATTTATGAAGATACTCTGATTTAGTGAATAAATTTTGTGAAACATAATACACGCCCAACAAACAATACGTTTACTTTGACAGAGGCTTAGTAATAAATACAACTGTATCAACTGGGAACATTTAGTGTGTGCATTACCACATTTAACTCTATTAACACATGCTGGTCTGAATGTTCGCGGTCCACAAACCACGGTCGAGGGTTAGTTTGACCACCGCTTTCACCACAAACATGTACTTTATATTTTACTATCCACAATTTTCCACGTATTATGGAAAATAAATAGCTTGTGAACTAAATTGAAGAATCAATAAATCATAAACTATCATGACACCTGAGTTTTACTATGTCAAACAAGTTTGCAGAAACAAAATCAAGATTGTATTTTGTAACTCATAATAATGATGGATTTGAACTGATTATTGATTTAATTGGACTTTACCTATCACTTCTAATATTTTAAACTACTTTTACTCATGCTTTTGCCTCCTGGGTTGATTTTATGGCTTATAAAATAAGGTTACATACCTTGTCTCCGTCAATCCACTAGTTAACTAGATTACTAGTTTTGGGGCTGATATTGTCACATTATCAAATCTGTTTATCATAGAAGCTTTAACACTGTAATTGTCATGAGGTTTAAACATCTTTAGCACTAAACATAAACTCGAAGTAATACAAAAAACATTAAACATTAAAATATTCACAATAGGTGTACACATTTATTCCCCGGTAAAATAACTCGGAAACCACTCCCATTGTCAAGTAAACTTCAATTAATCTATATCTAACAATCACACGAACTGGCTTACTTTTTGTCCTTCCATTACACAAACACAAACTAACACAATCAACGGTTTTAGTTGATAATGGGAGGATTTTCTTTACCTGCTAAAACGTAGTGAAATGGTTAAACACTAGAAGCAACTAATAAAGTCCAAAAGAATAAATCATAAAAAACAAGTTATAACATGAAAAAGTACAAATGTAAAATTTGAAATGGGAATGATTATATCATATGAAATTTTTTTTATTACTGAGGGTGAATTTTTTAATATTCCTGGAATATTCCATTAGCAAGTACCTTTTTATAAAGTGTGTCATCTTCCGATTTTATTGTAATATCTGGGTTGAGGCCTGAATTGAAAAATCGTAGGAGATATATTTTCTCTCTTGTGAGTTCTTTAAGCTTGTTGAAGACTCCTAGAATCTCAACAAAAAATTGTTAAAATGTTTTTTAATTGTTGAAATAATGGCTGATTTTATTCTTCACACAATTCGCTGCACAGGCAGGAGATCCTATATGCCCTCTTGCAATGTTCCTCTGGAGTAGCATAACGGGTTGAACATCAAAGCTCTCACCGAGACATTTTAGTATTAGATTTGTTGCTTCCTGCCCTCTAACTAACTGGATCCGCTAAGATTAATAAGAAAATTATATAAATAAAATTCCACATTTTAGCGAATTTCCCTTTTAGGGAAGAAGCTGTTACCGTAGGTGGCATGGTAAGACCTAGGCCCACGACCATGATATTTTTCGTTTTGAGACCCCCAGATGCCATAAACACCATTCGTTCAAATTCATATATACATGACAGAATCTAATAAATTTGAAAGCAGCACCACAAAGAAAAAATGCTGTGTAAAAGGTAAGATGGAATGCAATTCAAAAAATGTAATTTCCCAACTTGACTGCAAGTACTGCAAAAAACAATATATATGTCAGACGTAAAACCACTTAAGAGTACGAATGACGCGTCACCGAGCAGATATAGCACATGGTGACGAAGAAAAGCCATATGCTAAACATGCTCTGTTTCATAATAAGCAAAATATCGGAGACTGCTACAATTTAAAAGCCATCAAACATGTTACAGAGGACTGCAACAAAAATATTACTGTAGTTAATCTTCGTATGTTGACTGGTTTAAATCTAAGATAACTATAAACTCCAATATTAGTTTATGTCTTGACCTGTCTATAATTTTTACCTATGACCCATCTGTTTTATATTTCGAATGATTTTTATTATCTGTTTATGTTTTGTTGTTAACCGATTTTTTTTAGTTTTTTAGCGAATTTCCCCTATAGGGAAGAAGCTATTACCGTAGGTCTCATGGTAAGACTTAAGTCCGAGACCATGATAATTTTTTGTTTTGAGGTCCCCAGATGACAAAAACACTATTCGTTTAAATTTATATATTTATATAAATTTATATATTTATAAATTTATATATGAAAAAACTACTAACTGTTATTCAAGATACAAACAGTCCAATCCCAACTAAATGGTCATATTGTCTTGAAGTTACATCCCAAGACACTGAATCAATGGCAAGTATTCTTAACGATAACTTAGTTAGTTGGGTCAAATTATCCACATCTCAAGCTCATCAGTCTGAAGATATAGAGAAAAAAATAAATGTTTTATTTTTAAACTTCTCTAGAACGTTTATTACAAAACTTGAAGACATTTCTACAAAACCAATGCCTGTGTTAAATATGTTTGATCATGCAATATCATGCTTTACTGAACCTTTACCCAGTACATCGGCTGATTATATTGGACGTAAAAATGATAATAAAACTAGAGTAGATGGGTTTGAAAACGTTGAGAATATTTCTAGCTATGTATTAAAGAATGATGAGTTAAAAGTATTATCCAAAGGACTTACTTTCTGCCCAACTCCCAAGTACAACCAAATAAATTTAATTAACGATGCTCTCTCATTTGCAAGGGAAGTACGCCTGAAATATCATTTCAGTAAGGAGCCTCCAAATAAACAGGAGGAACCTCTCCCATGTCTTCAACGATTTAAAAGAAAATCTGACTGGGAACCAACTCTACCTCAAGATCATCCAGTAGAACAGTTTATTAACGTCATACTAGCTAATCTGTCAACTCCTAACTTTGAAAAGTCCTTAAAACATGATAATAATTTAACAATTGGTGAAATAAAAGCTATAAAATCGCTAAGAAACAATAAAGAAATAATAATGCTGCCGGCTGACAAAGGCAATAAAATTGTAATCCAGAACATAACTGATTACTTGAACGAAGCTAATAGCCAACTGTCTAATAAAGATGTTTATAAACCATTGAAAGAAAATTTAACAAGTAAATTTAGTGAAGAAATCAAAGAATTTTTGAACGAGCATGGACCTAGTGAAGGGATCTCCGATAAAGATATTAATATCTTAGTTCCTAAATTTCCTCGCACACCGACGTTTTACATGCTCCCAAAAATTCACAAAAAAATGTATCCGCCTCCTGGAAGGCCTATAGTGTCTAGTTATGGCAGCCCCACTGAAAGGATATCAGCTTACATAGATTTACCATCTTCCTTACCATCTTCAACCTCTTGTCAAGTGCCTTCCTTCTTACATAAAAAACTCAAACGATTTTAAAGAAAAGTTATCGGCAATACAACAACCACTACCAGAAGGAATGCTTCTTGTAACAGTAGATGTTAACTCTCTGTACACTAATATTCCCCACGCTGATGGGATGAATGCAGCTGAGTATTTCTTAAACAGCAGAAAGTCTAATGAAAAACCCAGTTCAGGGTTTATTTTACAACTTATATCTATGACATTAACAAAGAATAATTTTGAGTTTAACAATAACCACTACCTTCAAATGTCCGGGACAGTAATGGGGACAAGAATGGCCCCTTCGTATGCTAATTTATTCATGGGTAAGTTTGAGGATGAATTTTTGGATTCACAGTCTTTATTGCCCATGCGATGGTTCAGATTTATAGATGACATTTTCTTCATCTGGACTCATGGTACTGACTCTCTTACAAGTTTCTTGGAAGCCCTTCAACAATTCTCTGATCTTAAGTTTACCTGGACCTACTCAGATAAAATTATTACATATTTAGACCTTGATATTTGTCTTAATTCTGGAATACTTAAGACCAAACTGCACATTAAAGAGACGAATACTATGAGTTATCTGAACTATTCTAGCTGCCATCCGTTGTACGTGAAGAAATCTATTCCGAAAAGCCTATCAGTAAGAGCAAAAAACTTATGCAGTGACCAGAAAGATTTTACTGACTATGTGTCTAGGATCAGTAATGCTTTTACAAGGCTGGGGTACCCTGAGAGGCTTGTAAATAACCAAACCCTTAGACATACAAATACAAGAAAAAATGATACTGCATCTAAAAATGTAAAATTCGTAACACAGTTTCACCCTGGCCTTCATAAAATAAACTCCATAATAAAAACGGCTTACTGCCTTCTGGAGACACTTCCGGAAGCTAAAGATTTTATGCCTACTCCACCTAGAGTCACTTTTAAAAAACCACCTAACTTAAAGGCGAAACTTGTCAGAACGAATTTTCTGAAACCAGAAACGAAAATAGAGATTGGATGCAAGCCTTGCAAGAAACCGCGCTGTGGAACCTGCAAAATTATGTGTGACTCTAAGGAATTCTGCAGTTCGGTTACCGGAAAAACATTTCCTATAAAGGAAAACATAACATGTGACACAAAAAATGTTATATACCAAATATCTTGCAACCATTGTGACAAACAATATGTTGGGCAGACGTCGAATCATTTAAGAATAAGAATGACAGGCCATCGTTTCGACATTTTTCACAAAGATAAGAACAAGCCATTAGCCCAACATATTGAAATTCACAACAAAGAAAAAAATGAAGAGTGCTATTCATTGAAAGCGGTTGCAAAGATGGACATAAACGAAAGTGAGGAATACAACAGATACCAATTAATGAAATATGAGCAAGCCCATCAAATTGTTTTAAAAACAAGAAATCCAATGGGGCTTAATCTGACATAAGACATATTTGGTATCCCCCAGAAACTGCCCCTATAATAACTTTTTCAAGAACCAGCTGACAGCTGATTAGCTTTTTTACATTTACATTTAACTTTTATTTATATTTTTATTATTATGTGTTAGTTTTAATTTTCTGTTTTTAAGTATTTTCTTCCTGAAGAAGGGGGTATAAACTCCTCCGAAATATAGAAGGAAAGCTTACAAGTGTTGTTTTTTAATTTACACTTTTAAAAGTATATATATATATATATATATGTCCGTGAATGCGATAACTTGAGTAAAAAACGTCAGGTTTTGATGAAATTTGGCTCAAATGTGTAAAATGAAATTCATGACTTTAATTTCGAAAACTAGAAAAATCGGACCATGGGAAGGGGGGTTTATGGGGGTTTTAAATTTTCCAAAAATCAGTTTTTTTGCATTTTTCACCCTACAATCTTTTTAAAACTTAATTTTGGTTTTGACCATGTTATAGAGCTTAAAAAAACAAATAATATAGTATTTTGAATTATTAACCTAGGTTAAGTGGTTGCGGAGAAAATCCAAAAAAACCTACTCATAAAATGTCCCATGTTAATCTTACGGGAAAAAGGTTTTTGGCATTTCCTCAGTTTATTTTAATTTAAACTTCACATTTGCTTTTAGAAAACTGTTCAGTTCCACAAAACAATCATTTTGGTGTTTAAATTGTGATTCTACGCCCTACCGTTGCTGAGATATTCAAAGTGCTAAACACAGTACGTTGTCCAATGTTATCCTTATGGCGAATAAATAAAATTTCATATCTTAATTATTTATGAATGTATCTTGATGAAACTTGGTATGTGGCTTCACGGAGTAATGGTATATTGATATTTGCACAAAAAATTGATTTTTTTTTGTTATTCCCGCAGCAGCATACCTGCGTACTCAGCCCCCATATTATTCTTATGGAGAATAAGTAAAATGTAATGACTCCCTTAATTTTGAACATAAATTAACTTGGTATGTAGCTTCACTTGGTTGAGTTATATTCATAATTGCATAAAAACCCATTTTTTGTTCCTTGTTGCAGCAAACCTGCTTACTCAGCCCCCATGTTATTCTTATGGAGAATAACTAAAATGCAATATAGCGCTTATTTATGATTGAATATTGATGAAACTTGGTATGTGGCTTCGCCTAGTTAAACTATATTTATATTAGCATTAAAATCAATTGTTTGTGTTCCTTGTTTCAGCAAACCTACGTACTCATTACCAATGTTATTCTTATGGAGAATAATTAAAATCGCTTATATGTGGATATATTTTTATGAAACTTGGTGCGCGGCTTTATGTGGAATTCAGACAAATATTATGCATTGGAAATTCGCTGAGTACGCAGGTTTGCTGCGAGCGGGGTATTATACAATTATGTACATATTTACACACTTTTAATATTTATCTGACAAAATTCACTTGATAAACGATAATAAAGATTTTCAATTTTGAATCTCGAGAGAACATTTCTACTATATATATGTATTATATTATATCTGTCCGTAGGCACGATAACGTTAGTAAAAGTGTTCCGAACTTGATGAAATTTAGTATAACGTGTAATGCAGCATGTTTTTCAGTTTTTCGAAAACCAGACAGATCGCCCCATTATGAGGTTTTTTTGGGGGTGGGGGTTTGTACTCCAAAAATGTTTTTTTTTAACTTTTTATATATAATAACTTTTAAAGATAAACTTTATAGAGTTTAAACTATAGTAATCAGCTTAAAAACAACAATTTGGTCTTTTGATCATCGCTATACGTCAATTGGTTGCCGAGACATTGAAAGTGCTAAACATAGTACGTTGCCCAATGTTAATCTTATGGGTAATAAGTGAAATGTTATATCTCACTAATTAATAAACATATATTAATGAAACTTGGTATGTGGTTTCAAATGGTTTAGGTTCACTGATATATGCATACAAAATCCACTTTTCGTAGTCCTCATGGCAGCAAACCTGCGTACTCAGCAGCTATAACGTAATTTTTTTTAGAGTAAGACACATGTGATGTCTTGCTTTTTATGAACATAAATTGGTCAAACTTGGCATGTTTTGCTTCATCCGGTACTGAACCATTGGTATTTGCATGAATACCAGATTGTTGTGGTCCTTGATGCAGCAAACCTGCATTATCAGTCCTAATGTTTTTCTTTTGGAGAATAAATAAAATGACATATCTCGCTTATTTATGGTTACGCTATGATAAAAGTTTGTAAGTGGCTTCATGACGTAGTGAAGTACCATTTGAAATTCGCTGATTATGCAGGTTTGCTGCAACGGGGGTATTTTTAATTGTTTCTCTAGTGATTCATCGCATACCGACTGTCAAACTATCCTGAGTATACATCAGCATTCACAACGAAATATGCCCTCTACTAGTTAATATACAAGTTGCAACGGATTTCCATAGTATGCTTGGAATATCTTGCATAAAACGTCATAGAAACGTCGTATTGCTTTGCACAACTTAAAATTACAATCAAATTTTAAATATACAACATTAAAAAGATATATGGCCTTAAAACTTAGAATTATTATATATTTTTCTATTAATTGTAGATTTAGTTTGAAAATTGTATATTAATATTTGATTTCCAAAAGGAAATCGCGTTTCCAAATACTTATATAGCCTCAATAAAACTGCATAACCCTATTCGGATGAACTATGAAAGTAACATACAGAGGGATGAAAAAGCACGTTATTCACAATGTATTGGTTATCATGTGTTCTGCTGATTTACAATCCCTTCTTGATGTCATTTCTAGTTATAGTCTCCATTTTTACAGTCAACATTAAACTCAGCGCTAAAAATAAAAAAAATATCCATCTCGTTTACCTACAAAATAATCCTGCTCTGATGTTCCATTGTGATTGAGTGACTTGATCAGCTATTATTAAAATGAGTAAATTGGATAAGTTGCCATGTAAGAGACAAGTAATAATTAATTAAAAATCAAACTCTTAAAACAGGACAACTGCACAGTTTAATCAAGCTTTATTTATTTTTTATTTCATCAACATTTTGTTTTGATCTCATCCGTTCTACTCTAGCATTATTGAAACCATCAATAACAATTATTGTATGGGTTTATTCATAAATCGTATAATAATAATAATAATAATAATAATAATAATAATAATATAAGACTGTTTAACATATAAGGGATACCTTTAGTAAGTTATGTAATAAACTAGATACTGAGTATTTTTAAAATAATATCACTGTTGTCGCCTGTTACTGGAAGTTTAATTATCACTATTATTGATTTTGTTGTCTAAGTTCAATATTATTTGTTGTAGGGTTATCATTGATCGTATGAGGATTTTCTTCCATCAATTATAGGGACCATTTTTGTATTGAATATTCATTGAAATTATCTAGTACAGCATTGTTAAACATTAGCATATTCTATTTAAATAAATTAAATTAGTACCATTTTACGTTTTATTATTAGCGACAGGTTTCAACCTCGGGTCATTTGTAGGCTAACATTATGTTTCTTAATATTAACAACATTTAAAATTTTGCCATTTTATTCAAACAAATTATAAATTATTTCTGATTATTTTCTTGATTTTGAGCCAGTTGGTGGTAGAATAATATAATTTGAGGTAATTATGTTCTTAATTTGGTTGAATTTCCCTTCTTATTTCAAAAATAGGATTATAGCAATGGAATATTTAAGTGCAAGTTATAACCCAACACTTATTACAGCGGTTTAAAAACATTTCACAAAATAATATATGCATTCAGCTACTGAACACAAAACAATATATCCAAGCTCATGAGAAAATACTAAATCTGAAAAATCCCCAACAAGATAAGAATGACCAGGCTTATCAAGTATTTACAGACTATATCAAGTATTAATTTGGTAAAAATTGTAATGTTGTTTATATTAGGTTACGTATTTTTAAAACTACCTTGGTTCAAAACAAGTTGCTAATAATGAAATGTTTACAAAAGGTTATTCGGTTACTAATTTATTACACATAGTACTGTGGTACTCGTAATTTTAGAGGATTAAAATGTCCATTATAAAACAGAAATAGCGGGAACCCTGAGGCATAGTCGACATTGCGAATATTTAAACCTGATCGTGGTTTTCGTTTTGCATTGTTCCTCATATTTATGATTTTTAGCCAGTTTTCTTTACAAATTATTGAGAAATTCACACATACTGTTAGAAAGTTATTGTCCTGTAGAGGTGCAGAAACTTGTAATAATTTACGTTGGCCCTCAGGGCTACGTCCCACAGGCCTTCAAAGTTTCAATGTTAATCTTATAGAAGATCATTAATCAATTTAATTTCATATTTGACCACTGATATAATAACAAATGCGAGCTCAACCACAAGCACAGATGTATTAGGACTAATGCAAATTAAAAATATTACGGACTACTGGAATGGTATTATGCTTTTGGAGTGGTATTATCCGTTTTAACTCCACATTAAACAAATTAAACCTTTGTGGGAGAGGGAGAGGGTGAAGGAGAGGGGGGAGAGGAAGAAAGTTCAGCATAAGGACGTTGGTTTCACGCAAACAGCCATTATTCGTATGTGCCGCTTTGGGTTTACGTAGAGGGTATTCTTACCTTGAAATGAAGAGTTTGAGATTTATGTTTATTTTCTTAAAGAGCGACATAGCGTTTGGTTACAATGGAATCCCCAGCGATGCCCTCTATAAGATTGTCTCTATCGATGTTTTAGATTATGTACAATGCCTGATTGTTCAAGGGAGTGTTTCCTCTTCGTTGTAAACTGTTAAGCTTGAATTAATCAACATGAGGAAACGTCACTTGGATCTTTCGTCTTCTTAAAGGTCTCTTTTTATCTATGATGGTAAGCATATGTAAGGACATGTGTTTAAAACTGTGCAGCAAAATATGCAGCTTTTTGTTACCCTTGATATCAGAAACGTCTACAGCTTTGCGAGATGGGTCCAAGTACCGGCAAACTAAGTACAATCTTAGATTTTCAAACAACATAAAACCACCAAAACATAAAACCAGCTTCTTTGAAAGGCACTTAATGTACAACGGCATTCAACTGCACAATGCGCTGCCAGAACCTATCAATTTAGAGCGTAACACTGGGCGATTTGGGTAGAGAGTAAAAGAGCTATTAATGGAGCGGGCCTATTATAGCGTCAGGGACTATTTAGTTTGCCAGACTAACTTTAAACAAAATTATTAGTTTATTAAGTGATTTTAATTTTTTTATGTTAGTGTTACCCATTATTGTTCTCACATAAATCACCATTTTGTCACTATTGTACGGATTTGTTCTGTGGTAATATAAAGAGATTTGATTTAATTTGATGAGCTGGATGCTTTGGGAACAATATAGGACTTATACGTATAACGCAAGCGCATTTAACGTAGAATATAAGGAAATATAAGTTATTGTTGTACCTTGTGTTTTAGAGGGGTTGGCTGCAATATAACAACAACAAAACAATAAAATGTATAACATTTTGACGGCATTAAACTAATAATTTTGTTACTAGTATGAAGTAAAATATATTTTTAGTTTTATTAATTTAACTATTTGAGTGTACTTGAAGATCATTTTCAAGCTACAGTTAATGTAACAGATCAGAAGGGTGTTCCACTGAAGATTGGAAAGGTGAATATACTTATTTGTATAATTTGATTATCGTCTTGGCATATTAATATTTCCATCAATAATTATCATTGCAACGATTTTTAAGAGTCTAACTAACTATTCAGTATTAGTGTTTATGTTTATGTTTATATTTATATTTATGACTATATTTATATTTTTCAGTCAAAATAATTTATAATTTTAATTATTACTTGGTCCATTTTACTGCTTTTCGACAAATTTAGCTGGAATTTTAACGGTCCTAAAACAGATAATTTTCACTTTCAATTTTAAAATAAATTAACAATAAACCGTCCGTGAACCACCATTTGTATTGTATCAATACAACAGAACCAATTATTTCACTGTCAAATCCCCTCAGGCAATCGCGTGGCAGATCGGTCCCAGAAGATTTATCAGCCTTACAAAACCATCGTCAGCAGTCGTATTTCGCCAAACCAGGTCATTTGATATCACCAATTTTATACGGTCGAATCCAAGCATGTACCATCAACAGCTATTATTTTATTATTAAGTAAGAATACTTCCCCTATAACTTTTTCGGTGAAAATGTTGACAACAGCCTTAATTAATACAAACAATTAATTCAAACAATTAATTCAAACTTAAAATGTATAAGATTATTTAATATTAATAAATCAAAATAAACAGGTTAATGGAAGAGAGGATAAAAAGTGATAATATGTACAGTGGACAAGTCGATATATGTATACGGATGTACTATATACTAGTGGCTTGAAGGGTCCATAGCCCCTACCTTGCTCCAAAACTCTGCCTTATTCCTATAGGGAATTTCCCCTATAGGGAAGAAACTATTACTGTAGTCGGCATGTTAAGACCTAGGCCCGGGGCCATGATAACTTTTCGTTTTGAGGTCCCCAGTTGCCAAACACACCATTCGTTCAAAACTGTATATGTATATACTCGCTTCGCTCGCTGGGGGCTCCGCCCCCAGACCCCTGTGGGGGGCTTCGCCCCCAGGTCCCTGTCGTAAATTATACCCTTAACTGATGTATAATGTAGCCTTTAAAATGCGTATTTTGAACCTTATAAGGGATACGACCACCGTTAACAACCTGAAATACTATGACTTTGGGTAATTAAAAGCCTCTGCAACAAATATGACATGTTTTATAAGGGATTTTACCCTCGACAGTGCGCAACATAGAAAATGTACCCGAAAAACACGAAAGGTCTACAAGAGCTCAAAAACTTTGATTTTTTTGGGTGTTTAAGATACTTAATCTGGGCGTGGGAGTATTTCTTAGTACTAATTGTAATGTAGGAATACTGTGTGATAAGTATTAGGCCTATAAGTTCTATATTAGAGTGACAAACCATTAAAAACCACAAACAAATTTGTGAAAAAAGTTTAAATTTAAAAATTCTAGCGCTATCTAAGGGTGAAAGGGGTGAGATACGGCAAAATGTCATAGGACTAAAGTTGTAGTTCGTCTGAAATCCGTGGCACATAGTGGTCTTCGTTTTTCGGTAGGACAACCCGTTCGGCCTCTAGAGCTTAAATAAAAACATACTACATTTTGATTTTTGATTCACAATTATTTATTTTGTTGAGATAGTTCAAACCAAAAATAGTAAGATTTGGGAAGAAAAGGTGCAAGGCACATGCATGCTAAATCTCACGTCTCTAGCTCAAGTATTATTGGTGTCACGTGTATGTCCAATAATATAAATTGGCATAGAACCCCCAATACGCCACTACTTGTAGTAAGAAAACAGTCAAATCTAATGATATTTAGAGTTTTTCATTTTTCGACAGGTTTAATTAATAAAAACTGGTCATATTTCTGCTGCTATTTTTTAAGTGTGATGTAGACATACTGCTTGCCAAATATTAGGCCTCCATCAAGTATATTAACGTGATAGGAAATAAAAAACGGCCAAAATATTTCGAAAATATGCCAAAATTTGAAAAATCTAGCGCTACCTAAGGGTGAAGGAGACGAGATACGACAAAAAGTCAAAGGACCAAAGTTGTAGATCTTGCAAAATCCGTGGCACGTGGTGTTGTCCGTTTTTCTATAGGATAATTAGTTGAACCGCTAGAGCTCAAAAACTGGAATTTTAAAATAAGCCTTTTTTGGGGGAATTTAAATATTTTTTTTAGGAGGGTTAAAATGAAAAATTGTCAAATTTGGCAATTTTCCTGGGGGTTACAAGGTAAAAGCTACCTGCGTGCAAAATTTCAGGTTTCTAGCTCGTCTACAAGTGGTCTAGAATTCGTATACCTCAGTGAGTCAGTCAGTTACACAAGCGGCTGTATATATATTAGACTCGCTTCGCTCGCTGGGGGCTCCGCCCCCAGACCCCTGTGGGGGGCTTCGCCCCCAGGTCCCTGTCACATGGTTTAATTACGATAATAATCCGAGGTCCTATGTATACTCAAAATATAAAGTAGACTTATTGAGTGAACAAATTTAGGCCTAGCAGTACAATATTAGAGTACATAACAATTTAAAAATCGCTCCGCCTCCGCCCCTAGGCCCCTGTGGGGGGCTTTTCCCCCAGGTCGCTGTTTGGCCACAGTTTAATGTAAATTGGTCCAAATTCTATTTAAGACCTAAATTCTACAACTATTCCAAGGCTTTGATTATTGTTAAGGGTTTAACCTATAAAATCTGGCTATATGCCTGTTGATGAATACTACTTGGTATGGAGTATGTTAAATTTTAAGCCTCCATTTCTTACCTAAGTGCTTGAAAAAAATTATACCCTTAACCGATGTAAAGTGTAGCCTTTAAAGGCGTATTTTAAACCTTATAAGGGATACGACCACCGTTAACAACCTGAAAAACTATGACTTTGGGTAACTTCAAGCCTTCTGCAACAAATATGACATGATTTATAAGGGATTTTACCCTCGACAGAGCGCAACATAAAAAATGTACCCGAAAAACATGAAAAGTCTACAAGAGCTCTAAAACTTAGATTTTTGTGGTTTTTTTAGATACTTAATCCTGGCGTGGGAGTATTGCTTAGTACTAAGTGTAATGTAGGAATACTGTGTGATAAGTATTAGGCCTATAAGTTCTATATTAGAGCGACAAACCATTAAAAACCACGAACAAATCTATGGAAAAAGTTTAAATTTTAAAAAATCTAGCGCTATCTAAGGGTGAAGGGGGTGAGATACGGCAAAAAGTCATAGGACTAAAGTTGTAGTTCGTCTAAAATCCGTGGCACGTGGTGGTCTTTGTTTTTCGATAGGACAACCCGTTCAGCCGCTAGAGCTCAAATAAAAAAATACTACATTTTGATTTTTGTATTCACAATTATTTATTTTGTTGAGATAGTTCAAACTAATAATATTAGGATTTGCGAAGAAAAGATGCAAGGCACATGCATGCCAAATCTCACTTTTCTAGTTCAAGTATTATTGGTGTCACGTGTCTGTCCAATAATATAAATTGGCACAGAACCCCCAATACGCCACTACTTATACTAAGAAAACGGTCATATCTAAAGATTTTTAGAGTTTTTTCATTTTTCGACAGGTTTAATTAATAAAAACTGGTCATATTTCTACTGATATTTACTAAATGTGATGTAGACATACTGCGTGCCCAATATTAGGCCTCCATAAAGTATATTAACGTGATAGGAAATAAAAAACCGCCACAAAATCTCAAAATTTGAAAAAATCTAGAGCTATCTAAGGGTAAAGGAGACGAGATACGACAAAAAGTCATAGGAACAAACTTGTAGATCTTGCAAAATCCGTGGCACGTGGTGGTGTCCGTTTTTTGATAGGACAATCCGTTTAACCGCTAGAGCTCAAAAACTGTAATTTTAAAATAAGCTTTTTTGGGGGGGTTTTAAATATTTTTTACGGGGGGTTAAAATACAAAATTGTCAGTTTTGGCAATTTTACTGGGGGTTACAAGCTATAAGCTACCTGCATGCAAAATTTCATGTTTCTAGCTCATCTAGAAGTGGTCTAGAATTCGTATACCTCAGTCAGTCAGTCAGTCAGTCAGTCAGTCAGTCAGTGAGTTACACATGCGGCTGTATATATTATAGACTCGCTTCGCTCGCTGGGGGCTCCGCCCCCAGACCCCTGTGGGGGGCTTCGCCCCCAGGTCCCTGTCACATGGTTTAATTACGATAATAATCCGAGGTCCTATGTATACTCAAAATATAAAGTAGACTTATTGAGTGAACAAATTTAGGCCTAGCAGTACAATATTAGAGTACATAACAATTTAAAAATCGCTCCGCCTCCGCCCCTAGGCCCCTGTGGGGGGCTTTTCCCCCAGGTCGCTGTTTGGCCACAGTTTAATGTAAATTGGTCCAAATTCTATTTAAGACCTAAATTCTACAACTATTCCAAGGCTTTGATTATTGTTAAGGGTTTAACCTATAAAATCTGGCTATATGCCTGTTGATGAATACTACTTGGTATGGAGTATGTTAAATTTTAAGCCTCCATTTCTTACCTAAGTGCTTGAAAAAAATTATACCCTTAACCGATGTAAAGTGTAGCCTTTAAAGGCGTATTTTAAACCTTATAAGGGATACGACCACCGTTAACAACCTGAAAAACTATGACTTTGGGTAACTTCAAGCCTTCTGCAACAAATATGACATGATTTATAAGGGATTTTACCCTCGACAGAGCGCAACATAAAAAATGTACCCGAAAAACATGAAAAGTCTACAAGAGCTCTAAAACTTAGATTTTTGTGGTTTTTTTAGATACTTAATCCTGGCGTGGGAGTATTGCTTAGTACTAAGTGTAATGTAGGAATACTGTGTGATAAGTATTAGGCCTATAAGTTCTATATTAGAGCGACAAACCATTAAAAACCACGAACAAATCTATGGAAAAAGTTTAAATTTTAAAAAATCTAGCGCTATCTAAGGGTGAAGGGGGTGAGATACGGCAAAAAGTCATAGGACTAAAGTTGTAGTTCGTCTAAAATCCGTGGCACGTGGTGGTCTTTGTTTTTCGATAGGACAACCCGTTCAGCCGCTAGAGCTCAAATAAAAAAATACTACATTTTGATTTTTGTATTCACAATTATTTATTTTGTTGAGATAGTTCAAACTAATAATATTAGGATTTGCGAAGAAAAGATGCAAGGCACATGCATGCCAAATCTCACTTTTCTAGTTCAAGTATTATTGGTGTCACGTGTCTGTCCAATAATATAAATTGGCACAGAACCCCCAATACGCCACTACTTATACTAAGAAAACGGTCATATCTAAAGATTTTTAGAGTTTTTTCATTTTTCGACAGGTTTAATTAATAAAAACTGGTCATATTTCTACTGATATTTACTAAATGTGATGTAGACATACTGCGTGCCCAATATTAGGCCTCCATAAAGTATATTAACGTGATAGGAAATAAAAAACCGCCACAAAATCTCAAAATTTGAAAAAATCTAGAGCTATCTAAGGGTAAAGGAGACGAGATACGACAAAAAGTCATAGGAACAAACTTGTAGATCTTGCAAAATCCGTGGCACGTGGTGGTGTCCGTTTTTTGATAGGACAATCCGTTTAACCGCTAGAGCTCAAAAACTGTAATTTTAAAATAAGCTTTTTTGGGGGGGTTTTAAATATTTTTTACGGGGGGTTAAAATACAAAATTGTCAGTTTTGGCAATTTTACTGGGGGTTACAAGCTATAAGCTACCTGCATGCAAAATTTCATGTTTCTAGCTCATCTAGAAGTGGTCTAGAATTCGTATACCTCAGTCAGTCAGTCAGTCAGTCAGTCAGTGAGTTACACATGCGGCTGTATATATTATAGACTCGCTTCGCTCGCTGGGGGCTCCGCCCCCAGACCCCTGTGGGGGGCTTCGCCCCCAGGTCCCTGTCACATGGTTTAATTACGATAATAATCCGAGGTCCTATGTATACTCAAAATATAAAGTAGACTTATTGAGTGAACAAATTTAGGCCTAGCAGTACAATATTAGAGTACATAACAATTTAAAAATCGCTCCGCCTCCGCCCCTAGGCCCCTGTGGGGGGCTTTTCCCCCAGGTCGCTGTTTGGCCACAGTTTAATGTAAATTGGTCCAAATTCTATTTAAGACCTAAATTCTACAACTATTCCAAGGCTTTGATTATTGTTAAGGGTTTAACCTATAAAATCTGGCTATATGCCTGTTGATGAATACTACTTGGTATGGAGTATGTTAAATTTTAAGCCTCCATTTCTTACCTAAGTGCTTGAAAAAAATTATACCCTTAACCGATGTAAAGTGTAGCCTTTAAAGGCGTATTTTAAACCTTATAAGGGATACGACCACCGTTAACAACCTGAAAAACTATGACTTTGGGTAACTTCAAGCCTTCTGCAACAAATATGACATGATTTATAAGGGATTTTACCCTCGACAGAGCGCAACATAAAAAATGTACCCGAAAAACATGAAAAGTCTACAAGAGCTCTAAAACTTAGATTTTTGTGGTTTTTTTAGATACTTAATCCTGGCGTGGGAGTATTGCTTAGTACTAAGTGTAATGTAGGAATACTGTGTGATAAGTATTAGGCCTATAAGTTCTATATTAGAGCGACAAACCATTAAAAACCACGAACAAATCTATGGAAAAATTTTAAATTTTAAAAAATCTAGCGCTATCTAAGGGTGAAGGGGGTGAGATACGGCAAAAAGTCATAGGACTAAAGTTGTAGTTCGTCTAAAATCCGTGGCACGTGGTGGTCTTTGTTTTTCGATAGGACAACCCGTTCAGCCGCTAGAGCTCAAATAAAAAAATACTACATTTTGATTTTTGTATTCACAATTATTTATTTTGTTGAGATAGTTCAAACTAATAATATTAGGATTTGCGAAGAAAAGATGCAAGGCACATGCATGCCAAATCTCACTTTTCTAGTTCAAGTATTATTGGTGTCACGTGTCTGTCCAATAATATAAATTGGCACAGAACCCCCAATACGCCACTACTTATACTAAGAAAACGGTCATATCTAAAGATTTTTAGAGTTTTTTCATTTTTCGACAGGTTTAATTAATAAAAACTGGTCATATTTCTACTGATATTTACTAAATGTGATGTAGACATACTGCGTGCCCAATATTAGGCCTCCATAAAGTATATTAACGTGATAGGAAATAAAAAACCGCCACAAAATCTCAAAATTTGAAAAAATCTAGAGCTATCTAAGGGTAAAGGAGACGAGATACGACAAAAAGTCATAGGAACAAACTTGTAGATCTTGCAAAATCCGTGGCACGTGGTGGTGTCCGTTTTTTGATAGGACAATCCGTTTAACCGCTAGAGCTCAAAAACTGTAATTTTAAAATAAGCTTTTTTGGGGGGGTTTTAAATATTTTTTACGGGGGGTTAAAATACAAAATTGTCAGTTTTGGCAATTTTACTGGGGGTTACAAGCTATAAGCTACCTGCATGCAAAATTTCATGTTTCTAGCTCATCTAGAAGTGGTCTAGAATTCGTATACCTCAGTCAGTCAGTCAGTCAGTCAGTCAGTGAGTTACACATGCGGCTGTATATATTATAGACTCGCTTCGCTCGCTGGGGGCTCCGCCCCCAGACCCCTGTGGGGGGCTTCGCCCCCAGGTCCCTGTCACATGGTTTAATTACGATAATAATCCGAGGTCCTATGTATACTCAAAATATAAAGTAGACTTATTGAGTGAACAAATTTAGGCCTAGCAGTACAATATTAGAGTACATAACAATTTAAAAATCGCTCCGCCTCCGCCCCTAGGCCCCTGTGGGGGGCTTTTCCCCCAGGTCGCTGTTTGGCCACAGTTTAATGTAAATTGGTCCAAATTCTATTTAAGACCTAAATTCTACAACTATTCCAAGGCTTTGATTATTGTTAAGGGTTTAACCTATAAAATCTGGCTATATGCCTGTTGATGAATACTACTTGGTATGGAGTATGTTAAATTTTAAGCCTCCATTTCTTACCTAAGTGCTTGAAAAAAATTATACCCTTAACCGATGTAAAGTGTAGCCTTTAAAGGCGTATTTTAAACCTTATAAGGGATACGACCACCGTTAACAACCTGAAAAACTATGACTTTGGGTAACTTCAAGCCTTCTGCAACAAATATGACATGATTTATAAGGGATTTTACCCTCGACAGAGCGCAACATAAAAAATGTACCCGAAAAACATGAAAAGTCTACAAGAGCTCTAAAACTTAGATTTTTGTGGTTTTTTTAGATACTTAATCCTGGCGTGGGAGTATTGCTTAGTACTAAGTGTAATGTAGGAATACTGTGTGATAAGTATTAGGCCTATAAGTTCTATATTAGAGCGACAAACCATTAAAAACCACGAACAAATCTATGGAAAAATTTTAAATTTTAAAAAATCTAGCGCTATCTAAGGGTGAAGGGGGTGAGATACGGCAAAAAGTCATAGGACTAAAGTTGTAGTTCGTCTAAAATCCGTGGCACGTGGTGGTCTTTGTTTTTCGATAGGACAACCCGTTCAGCCGCTAGAGCTCAAATAAAAAAATACTACATTTTGATTTTTGTATTCACAATTATTTATTTTGTTGAGATAGTTCAAACTAATAATATTAGGATTTGCGAAGAAAAGATGCAAGGCACATGCATGCCAAATCTCACTTTTCTAGTTCAAGTATTATTGGTGTCACGTGTCTGTCCAATAATATAAATTGGCACAGAACCCCCAATACGCCACTACTTATACTAAGAAAACGGTCATATCTAAAGATTTTTAGAGTTTTTTCATTTTTCGACAGGTTTAATTAATAAAAACTGGTCATATTTCTACTGATATTTACTAAATGTGATGTAGACATACTGCGTGCCCAATATTAGGCCTCCATAAAGTATATTAACGTGATAGGAAATAAAAAACCGCCACAAAATCTCAAAATTTGAAAAAATCTAGAGCTATCTAAGGGTAAAGGAGACGAGATACGACAAAAAGTCATAGGAACAAACTTGTAGATCTTGCAAAATCCGTGGCACGTGGTGGTGTCCGTTTTTTGATAGGACAATCCGTTTAACCGCTAGAGCTCAAAAACTGTAATTTTAAAATAAGCTTTTTTGGGGGGGTTTTAAATATTTTTTACGGGGGGTTAAAATACAAAATTGTCAGTTTTGGCAATTTTACTGGGGGTTACAAGCTATAAGCTACCTGCATGCAAAATTTCATGTTTCTAGCTCATCTAGAAGTGGTCTAGAATTCGTATACCTCAGTCAGTCAGTCAGTCAGTCAGTCAGTGAGTTACACATGCGGCTGTATATATTATAGACTCGCTTCGCTCGCTGGGGGCTCCGCCCCCAGACCCCTGTGGGGGGCTTCGCCCCCAGGTCCCTGTCACATGGTTTAATTACGATAATAATCCGAGGTCCTATGTATACTCAAAATATAAAGTAGACTTATTGAGTGAACAAATTTAGGCCTAGCAGTACAATATTAGAGTACATAACAATTTAAAAATCGCTCCGCCTCCGCCCCTAGGCCCCTGTGGGGGGCTTTTCCCCCAGGTCGCTGTTTGGCCACAGTTTAATGTAAATTGGTCCAAATTCTATTTAAGACCTAAATTCTACAACTATTCCAAGGCTTTGATTATTGTTAAGGGTTTAACCTATAAAATCTGGCTATATGCCTGTTGATGAATACTACTTGGTATGGAGTATGTTAAATTTTAAGCCTCCATTTCTTACCTAAGTGCTTGAAAAAAATTATACCCTTAACCGATGTAAAGTGTAGCCTTTAAAGGCGTATTTTAAACCTTATAAGGGATACGACCACCGTTAACAACCTGAAAAACTATGACTTTGGGTAACTTCAAGCCTTCTGCAACAAATATGACATGATTTATAAGGGATTTTACCCTCGACAGAGCGCAACATAAAAAATGTACCCGAAAAACATGAAAAGTCTACAAGAGCTCTAAAACTTAGATTTTTGTGGTTTTTTTAGATACTTAATCCTGGCGTGGGAGTATTGCTTAGTACTAAGTGTAATGTAGGAATACTGTGTGATAAGTATTAGGCCTATAAGTTCTATATTAGAGCGACAAACCATTAAAAACCACGAACAAATCTATGGAAAAAGTTTAAATTTTAAAAAATCTAGCGCTATCTAAGGGTGAAGGGGGTGAGATACGGCAAAAAGTCATAGGACTAAAGTTGTAGTTCGTCTAAAATCCGTGGCACGTGGTGGTCTTTGTTTTTCGATAGGACAACCCGTTCAGCCGCTAGAGCTCAAATAAAAAAATACTACATTTTGATTTTTGTATTCACAATTATTTATTTTGTTGAGATAGTTCAAACTAATAATATTAGGATTTGCGAAGAAAAGATGCAAGGCACATGCATGCCAAATCTCACTTTTCTAGTTCAAGTATTATTGGTGTCACGTGTCTGTCCAATAATATAAATTGGCACAGAACCCCCAATACGCCACTACTTATACTAAGAAAACGGTCATATCTAAAGATTTTTAGAGTTTTTTCATTTTTCGACAGGTTTAATTAATAAAAACTGGTCATATTTCTACTGATATTTACTAAATGTGATGTAGACATACTGCGTGCCCAATATTAGGCCTCCATAAAGTATATTAACGTGATAGGAAATAAAAAACCGCCACAAAATCTCAAAATTTGAAAAAATCTAGAGCTATCTAAGGGTAAAGGAGACGAGATACGACAAAAAGTCATAGGAACAAACTTGTAGATCTTGCAAAATCCGTGGCACGTGGTGGTGTCCGTTTTTTGATAGGACAATCCGTTTAACCGCTAGAGCTCAAAAACTGTAATTTTAAAATAAGCTTTTTTGGGGGGGTTTTAAATATTTTTTACGGGGGGTTAAAATACAAAATTGTCAGTTTTGGCAATTTTACTGGGGGTTACAAGCTATAAGCTACCTGCATGCAAAATTTCATGTTTCTAGCTCATCTAGAAGTGGTCTAGAATTCGTATACCTCAGTCAGTCAGTCAGTCAGTCAGTCAGTCAGTCAGTGAGTTACACATGCGGCTGTATATATTATAGACTCGCTTCGCTCGCTGGGGGCTCCGCCCCCAGACCCCTGTGGGGGGCTTCGCCCCCAGGTCCCTGTCACATGGTTTAATTACGATAATAATCCGAGGTCCTATGTATACTCAAAATATAAAGTAGACTTATTGAGTGAACAAATTTAGGCCTAGCAGTACAATATTAGAGTACATAACAATTTAAAAATCGCTCCGCCTCCGCCCCTAGGCCCCTGTGGGGGGCTTTTCCCCCAGGTCGCTGTTTGGCCACAGTTTAATGTAAATTGGTCCAAATTCTATTTAAGACCTAAATTCTACAACTATTCCAAGGCTTTGATTATTGTTAAGGGTTTAACCTATAAAATCTGGCTATATGCCTGTTGATGAATACTACTTGGTATGGAGTATGTTAAATTTTAAGCCTCCATTTCTTACCTAAGTGCTTGAAAAAAATTATACCCTTAACCGATGTAAAGTGTAGCCTTTAAAGGCGTATTTTAAACCTTATAAGGGATACGACCACCGTTAACAACCTGAAAAACTATGACTTTGGGTAACTTCAAGCCTTCTGCAACAAATATGACATGATTTATAAGGGATTTTACCCTCGACAGAGCGCAACATAAAAAATGTACCCGAAAAACATGAAAAGTCTACAAGAGCTCTAAAACTTAGATTTTTGTGGTTTTTTTAGATACTTAATCCTGGCGTGGGAGTATTGCTTAGTACTAAGTGTAATGTAGGAATACTGTGTGATAAGTATTAGGCCTATAAGTTCTATATTAGAGCGACAAACCATTAAAAACCACGAACAAATCTATGGAAAAATTTTAAATTTTAAAAAATCTAGCGCTATCTAAGGGTGAAGGGGGTGAGATACGGCAAAAAGTCATAGGACTAAAGTTGTAGTTCGTCTAAAATCCGTGGCACGTGGTGGTCTTTGTTTTTCGATAGGACAACCCGTTCAGCCGCTAGAGCTCAAATAAAAAAATACTACATTTTGATTTTTGTATTCACAATTATTTATTTTGTTGAGATAGTTCAAACTAATAATATTAGGATTTGCGAAGAAAAGATGCAAGGCACATGCATGCCAAATCTCACTTTTCTAGTTCAAGTATTATTGGTGTCACGTGTCTGTCCAATAATATAAATTGGCACAGAACCCCCAATACGCCACTACTTATACTAAGAAAACGGTCATATCTAAAGATTTTTAGAGTTTTTTCATTTTTCGACAGGTTTAATTAATAAAAACTGGTCATATTTCTACTGATATTTACTAAATGTGATGTAGACATACTGCGTGCCCAATATTAGGCCTCCATAAAGTATATTAACGTGATAGGAAATAAAAAACCGCCACAAAATCTCAAAATTTGAAAAAATCTAGAGCTATCTAAGGGTAAAGGAGACGAGATACGACAAAAAGTCATAGGAACAAACTTGTAGATCTTGCAAAATCCGTGGCACGTGGTGGTGTCCGTTTTTTGATAGGACAATCCGTTTAACCGCTAGAGCTCAAAAACTGTAATTTTAAAATAAGCTTTTTTGGGGGGGTTTTAAATATTTTTTACGGGGGGTTAAAATACAAAATTGTCAGTTTTGGCAATTTTACTGGGGGTTACAAGCTATAAGCTACCTGCATGCAAAATTTCATGTTTCTAGCTCATCTAGAAGTGGTCTAGAATTCGTATACCTCAGTCAGTCAGTCAGTCAGTCAGTCAGTCAGTCAGTGAGTTACACATGCGGCTGTATATATTATAGACTCGCTTCGCTCGCTGGGGGCTCCGCCCCCAGACCCCTGTGGGGGGCTTCGCCCCCAGGTCCCTGTCACATGGTTTAATTACGATAATAATCCGAGGTCCTATGTATACTCAAAATATAAAGTAGACTTATTGAGTGAACAAATTTAGGCCTAGCAGTACAATATTAGAGTACATAACAATTTAAAAATCGCTCCGCCTCCGCCCCTAGGCCCCTGTGGGGGGCTTTTCCCCCAGGTCGCTGTTTGGCCACAGTTTAATGTAAATTGGTCCAAATTCTATTTAAGACCTAAATTCTACAACTATTCCAAGGCTTTGATTATTGTTAAGGGTTTAACCTATAAAATCTGGCTATATGCCTGTTGATGAATACTACTTGGTATGGAGTATGTTAAATTTTAAGCCTCCATTTCTTACCTAAGTGCTTGAAAAAAATTATACCCTTAACCGATGTAAAGTGTAGCCTTTAAAGGCGTATTTTAAACCTTATAAGGGATACGACCACCGTTAACAACCTGAAAAACTATGACTTTGGGTAACTTCAAGCCTTCTGCAACAAATATGACATGATTTATAAGGGATTTTACCCTCGACAGAGCGCAACATAAAAAATGTACCCGAAAAACATGAAAAGTCTACAAGAGCTCTAAAACTTAGATTTTTGTGGTTTTTTTAGATACTTAATCCTGGCGTGGGAGTATTGCTTAGTACTAAGTGTAATGTAGGAATACTGTGTGATAAGTATTAGGCCTATAAGTTCTATATTAGAGCGACAAACCATTAAAAACCACGAACAAATCTATGGAAAAATTTTAAATTTTAAAAAATCTAGCGCTATCTAAGGGTGAAGGGGGTGAGATACGGCAAAAAGTCATAGGACTAAAGTTGTAGTTCGTCTAAAATCCGTGGCACGTGGTGGTCTTTGTTTTTCGATAGGACAACCCGTTCAGCCGCTAGAGCTCAAATAAAAAAATACTACATTTTGATTTTTGTATTCACAATTATTTATTTTGTTGAGATAGTTCAAACTAATAATATTAGGATTTGCGAAGAAAAGATGCAAGGCACATGCATGCCAAATCTCACTTTTCTAGTTCAAGTATTATTGGTGTCACGTGTCTGTCCAATAATATAAATTGGCACAGAACCCCCAATACGCCACTACTTATACTAAGAAAACGGTCATATCTAAAGATTTTTAGAGTTTTTTCATTTTTCGACAGGTTTAATTAATAAAAACTGGTCATATTTCTACTGATATTTACTAAATGTGATGTAGACATACTGCGTGCCCAATATTAGGCCTCCATAAAGTATATTAACGTGATAGGAAATAAAAAACCGCCACAAAATCTCAAAATTTGAAAAAATCTAGAGCTATCTAAGGGTAAAGGAGACGAGATACGACAAAAAGTCATAGGAACAAACTTGTAGATCTTGCAAAATCCGTGGCACGTGGTGGTGTCCGTTTTTTGATAGGACAATCCGTTTAACCGCTAGAGCTCAAAAACTGTAATTTTAAAATAAGCTTTTTTGGGGGGGTTTTAAATATTTTTTACGGGGGGTTAAAATACAAAATTGTCAGTTTTGGCAATTTTACTGGGGGTTACAAGCTATAAGCTACCTGCATGCAAAATTTCATGTTTCTAGCTCATCTAGAAGTGGTCTAGAATTCGTATACCTCAGTCAGTCAGTCAGTCAGTCAGTCAGTCAGTCAGTGAGTTACACATGCGGCTGTATATATTATAGACTCGCTTCGCTCGCTGGGGGCTCCGCCCCCAGACCCCTGTGGGGGGCTTCGCCCCCAGGTCGCTGTTTGGCCACAGTTTAATGTAAACTGGTCCAAATTCTATTTAAGACCTAAATTCTACAACTATTCCAAGGCTTTGATTATTTTAAGGGTTTAACCTATAAACTCCGGTCCTGTGCCTGTTGCTGAGTACGACTTGGCATGGAGACGTAGTATGTTAAATTTTAAGCCTCAATGTATTACCTAAGTGCTCGAAAAAAAATGAATACCCTTAACTGATGTATAATGTAGCCTTTATAAGGCGTCTTTTGAACTTTATAAGGAATACGACCACCGTTAACAACCTGAAATACTATGACTTTGGGTTTCTACAATCCTTCTGCAGCAAATATGACATGATTTATATGAGATTTTATCTTCGACAAAGCGCAATATAGAAAATATACCCGAAATACACGAATAAATCTACAAAAGCTCAAAGACTTTGATTTTTTTTGGTGTATAAGATATTTAATCTGGGCGTTTGGGTGTTGCTTGGTACTAATTGTAATGTAGGAATACTGTTTGATAAATATTAGGCCTCTAAGTTCTATATTAGAGCGAAAAACCATTAAAAACCACAAAAATCTTAGAAAAAAGCTTAAGTTTAAAACATCTAGCGCTAACTAAGGGTGAAGGGGGTGAGATACGGTAAAATGTCACAGAACTAAAGTTGTAGTTCGTTTAAAAACCGTGGCACACAGTGGTCTTCGTTTTTCGATAGGACAACCCGTTTGGCCGCTAGAGCTCAAATAAGAAATACTACATTTTGATTTTGTATTCCCAAATTTTCTTTTTGAGATAGGCCAAACAAAAAATAGTAGGATTTGGGAAGAAAAGGAGCAATGCACACGCAAGCCATATTGTTAAAGTATAAATGGTGATAAGTGCATTCTAATTAATAACATTTGTTCCGGAACTGGCATTTCCTTACTACTTATACTTAGAAAACGGCCAAATCTATAAAATTTAAGAGTTTTTTTATTTTCCGACAGGTTTAAGTAATAAAAACTGGTCATATTTCTGTTGTTATTTACTAAGTGTGATGTAGACATACTGCGTGACCAATATTAGGCCTTCATCAAGTATATTAACGTAATAGGAAATAAAAAACCGCCACAAAATCTCAAAATTTGAAAAAATCTAGAGCTATCTAAGGGTAAAGGAGACGAGATACGACAAAAAGTCATAGGAACAAACTTGTAGATCTTGCAAAATCCGTGGCACGTGGTGGTGTCCGTTTTTTGATAGGACAATCCGTTTAACCGCTAGAGCTCAAAAACTGTAATTTTAAAATAAGCTTTTTTGGGGGGGTTTTAAATATTTTTTACGGGGGGTTAAAATACAAAATTGTCAGTTTTGGCAATTTTACTGGGGGTTACAAGCTATAAGCTACCTGCATGCAAAATTTCATGTTTCTAGCTCATCTAGAAGTGGTCTAGAATTCGTATACCTCAGTCAGTCAGTCAGTCAGTCAGTCAGTCAGTCAGTGAGTTACACATGCGGCTGTATATATTATAGACTCGCTTCGCTCGCTGGGGGCTCCGCCCCCAGACCCCTGTGGGGGGCTTCGCCCCCAGGTCGCTGTTTGGCCACAGTTTAATGTAAACTGGTCCAAATTCTATTTAAGACCTAAATTCTACAACTATTCCAAGGCTTTGATTATTTTAAGGGTTTAACCTATAAACTCCGGTCCTGTGCCTGTTGCTGAGTACGACTTGGCATGGAGACGTAGTATGTTAAATTTTAAGCCTCAATGTATTACCTAAGTGCTCGAAAAAAAATGAATACCCTTAACTGATGTATAATGTAGCCTTTATAAGGCGTCTTTTGAACTTTATAAGGAATACGACCACCGTTAACAACCTGAAATACTATGACTTTGGGTTTCTACAATCCTTCTGCAGCAAATATGACATGATTTATATGAGATTTTATCTTCGACAAAGCGCAATATAGAAAATATACCCGAAATACACGAATAAATCTACAAAAGCTCAAAGACTTTGATTTTTTTTGGTGTATAAGATATTTAATCTGGGCGTTTGGGTGTTGCTTGGTACTAATTGTAATGTAGGAATACTGTTTGATAAATATTAGGCCTCTAAGTTCTATATTAGAGCGAAAAACCATTAAAAACCACAAAAATCTTAGAAAAAAGCTTAAGTTTAAAAAATCTAGCGCTAACTAAGGGTGAAGGGGGTGAGATACGGTAAAATGTCACAGAACTAAAGTTGTAGTTCGTTTAAAAACCGTGGCACACAGTGGTCTTCGTTTTTCGATAGGACAACCCGTTTGGCCGCTAGAGCTCAAATAAGAAATACTACATTTTGATTTTGTATTCCCAAATTTTCTTTTTGAGATAGGCCAAACAAAAAATAGTAGGATTTGGGAAGAAAAGGAGCAATGCACACGCAAGCCATATTGTTAAAGTATAAATGGTGATAAGTGCATTCTAATTAATAACATTTGTTCCGGAACCGGCATTTCCTTACTACTTATACTTAGAAAACGGCCAAATCTATAAAATTTAAGAGTTTTTTTATTTTCCGACAGGTTTAAGTAATAAAAACTGGTCATATTTCTGTTGTTATTTACTAAGTGTGATGTAGACATACTGCGTGACCAATATTAGGCCTTCATCAAGTATATTAACGTAATAGGAAATAAAAAACCGCCACAAAATCTCAAAATTTGAAAAAATCTAGAGCTATCTAAGGGTGAAGGAGACGAGATACGACAAAAAGTCATGGGACCAAAGTTGTAGATCTTGCAAAATCCGTGGCACGTGGTGGTGTCCGTTTTTTGATAGGACCATCCGTTCGTGCGCTAGAGCTCAAAAACTGGAATTTTAAAATAAGCCTTTTTTGGGGGTTTTAAATATTTTTTTTAGGGGGGTTAAAATAAAATATTGTTGGTTTTGGCGATTTTCCTGGGGGTTACAAGCTATAAGCTACCTGCATGCAAAATTGCAGGTTTCTAGCTCATCTAGAAGTGGTCTAGAATTCGTATACCTCAGTCAGTCAGTCAGTCAGTCAGTCAGTCAGTCAGTCAGTCAGTCAGTCAGTGAGTTACACATGCGGCTGTATATATGTTAGATACGTGTGTGTGTGTCCGTGAGCACGATAACTCTCGTAAAAATAATCGGACTTTGACCAAATTCAGTATAAACGTGCAAAGCATTATTTATGACTAAGTTCGCAAACCAGACAGATCGACCTATCCGAAGGGGTATTTTGGGGGGAGAGGGTTTCTACCCCAAAAATGGGTTTTTTGAGTTTTTTACATACAATTTTTGAAAAAGTCAAATTTTAGTTTTTTTATTTGAATCAGCTTAAAAGACACCTAATTTGGTGTTTTGATCGTTGTTCTACGTCAATTGGTTACAGAGATATTGAAAGTGCTAAACACAATACGTTGTCCAATGGTATTCTTATGGAGAATAAGAAAATTGTATATCTCGCTTATTTATCAAATTATATTGATGAAACTTGGTATATTACTTCATATCGTTGTGGTCTATTGATATTTGCACAAAAAAAATTTGTTTGCCGATAGTTCCCGTAGCAGCAAACCTGCGTACTCAGCCCCCATGTTATTCTTATGGAGAATATGTAACGTGTTATCTCCCTTAATTATGAACATAAACTAATACAACTTGGTATGTGGCTTTACCTATTTCAGTTATATTGATATTTGTATAAAGCCCATTTTACTTTCTCCCCCTATACATAGTATATGGAGAAAGTATTGTTTTCGTAAAAATTTTCGAATTTGAGTTGTTAGTGGAAATATTCGTTTTGGTGCTCCCTGAACCCAAAAAAGTGGTTTTTACGTGATGTCTGTCTGTGTGTGTGTGTGTGTGTGTGTGTGTGTGTGTGTGTGTGTGTGTGTGTGTGTGTGTGTGTGTGTGTGTGTGTCTGTGTGGATGTGTACAGAGCTAGAGCCCTAACCAATGGGCCGATTTTTATGAAATTTGGTATGTAGGTACTAATCCATGATATCTCCAGGCATTTTTTTCATTTTTTGAATTTTTGATTTTTAAGGGTAATTATCCCCCAAAAACCGCCAAAAAATATGAAAAATCAAAATTTCTCAAAAACGGCTCTAACGATTTTGATTAAACTGTAGTCGTTTGTAGAACTTTAGTCCTCCAAAAAAATGACACCACCCGCATTTCTGTAAAAATTCGGATTCAGAAATTACAGCACTTAAAACTTCAAAAATTCAGTTTTTTGGATTTTTCATGAAAAGAAATAAATATAAAAAAATTACTATTCACCACTAAAAAGAGCTCAAAAAACTAAATAATTTAGTATTTTGAATTACTATTCTACGATTACTGGTTTCGGAGAAAATTGAAATTTTCATTTAGCGGTAAACGCAGTACGTTGTCCAATGTTATTCTTATGGGGAATACAACAATTACTATTTCTCTCTTATTTAATGATCAATTTAATTCAAACTTGATATGCTTGTCAATTTAGCATTGTCCAACAGAGTTAATTCGAAATATGTTGCCCCTTAATAACCCTGGGGGGGAATAGGGGGCATTTCCCCTCTTAAAACCATGAGTGTAGCAATGGATTCTGTAGTGCCTCCAAAGCAGGGATTTGGGTGGATGTTTTTAAAACAACTTGTTTACAAGATTTTCTGTACATTCGACCGTGCTTTGTATTCTATATTTAGTAAATAACAAGTAATTTATTAATTAAAGTTGGGCTAAAAGGGAGAAAGTATGTGTCAGTTTCCTGATACCGTTTATTTTCCTTGCTTCAGAAAATCTGCATACTCAGCCGCGATGTTATTCTTATGGAGAATAACTAGGTATACGCTCCGATTTCCTGTAATAGGATGAAGCGAGGATTTGTAATACCACCAAAATAGGCAGTATAGGTGCCGGATTAATCAATTAAAAGTAACTTACCTAACCTTACCTAGGCCCACATTAATACTTCGACCAGCCTACCACATTTCAGTTAATTGTTGAATCTAGTAGATCTATATTAGGTGAAGAACCAAAATTTATTCGCCCTGAAAAATAACTACTTACCAGATAAACATTCCTCCCAGAATTTTCATTGTGTGAACAATTTGTCTTTGAATTCTGTATTGTTAATTTGAAGTGGATGTAAATAGGCTATAGGCAACAGGCATATATTTGAACAAGTCTTTAAAGCCCACTTACTTCTGGCCTACTAATGCACAACTTCAGTCAATATCACTTTTGAGAATCAGGCAATAATTATGGGTCAAATTATTGCCAGGGAGAAAGCTAGTACAGTATCCGGTAAGACCTAGGCCAAATGTGAAATTATTCTCGTTGGTTGAAATCCAAACAAACACTATCATATTTGTAACGTGTCGCAGATTAATTGACTACAAGTAACTTACCAAACCTCATCTAGGCCCATATTAATACTCCAACTGGTCTACACATCCCAGTTCGTTGTAGAGTCTAGTAAATTAGGTGAACAACCTGAAAAAGAACTACTTACAACATATAAACATACCTCTCAGAATAACCATTGTTTAAAATTTGTCTTTGAATAGAGTTAAGTTTAAGAGAATACAATAGGGGTAACCCCAGGGCTCTGAGGGGTGGGATATTTCCGGCTCAGAGCCCGGGGGTTACCACAGTAGGCTATGGACAAAAATTTGAGTAAGTCTTTATAGCCCACTTAGTTCGAACCTATTAAGGCATAACTGTAGTCAATGTTACTTTCAAGAATCTGCCATTACCTTCCTTATTATCAAACATTAAAGTAATGTAAAAATAGGAAATTAATATAGCTATGAAACTATGTTAGGATAACACTAACCTATGACTGTTTTTATGACTTTATACGTTATACGAGTTGAAAAACAAAATTTGAGTCTTGCCAAAAGCCAAAATGTTATTTGAACACATGACATGACAGATGATTTTAAAAATAATAATTTTTACGAAAAAAAGAAAAACAAATGGGGTTTTTCCGATGGCACCAAACACTTCCGATTTAACCAAAATTACTGACACTACGATTTTTGAAGACAAGATATGAGCACTTTCATGTCTCACGCACAAAATTGTGTTCAAATCATAACTACAATTAGGCTATATTGATCCGTTAATGCTACCTACGAGGTAATTTTTATATAATAATGAAAGTTAAGAATCTCCTCTTTTAATTTATTGTCAGAATCACAAATGAAGAAAAGTTAAATATGAAACTATGTTTACTATAACTAACCTATGAATAACCTACCTAGGCGCTAAAAAAATTGAAATGTATTATGTTATAAATCTATATCTCATACTGAAATAGGGCCCTATAAAGTTTTAAGTAACAATTTTAACCCCCAGCGTAGGCATAGAATAACGATACATTAGCCTCAGGCTGTTTAGTGACTTTAGTACTGTTGTTGGTTAGGATTGATTTTTGTACATTTCACAGTTTCTTTTAGTGTGAAGTCATGACCTAAGTTATTAAAACAATTAGAAAGTCATAATAATTGACATGTATAGCATTAGACTACGCCTAGGCCTAACCAAATTTGTCATAAACAATAACCAACATGTAACAGGGGTGTATCCATGGGGTGTATCCTGAAATTTCAAAAATACATGTGAGAAACGGGAGAAAGAGTGAGATGTAGGTAAGACCAAATCCTATCCACCGCAAAAAAATAATCCTAAATAAATACGCCACTGACAAGTAATAGAGCTAACGCAACTTACCATACTACTTACTGAAAATTATATCTTAAAAATCAACCCATTCTATTGTAAAAGGAGACAGTTTGGGATTTTTGTGTGATAGGCTATCAGAATTTGTCAAAGCTGTAGATCTATTGAATCATAGTTTACATCGTTCCGTACCCTACAGAGGTTAAAGTCATAACCGAGTAGACACAGACTGTGTAGCCTTCCCATATGGCCTACAACTTCCATTACATCGTATAAGTACTTTCACTATAATACTGAATACATAATTTTGATTGTTTTAAAACGATCAAATATGGAATGATTCTATTACAATTTTTTTATTCAAAACTCATTTATTCGCAAACACCATTATCTGAACTACTGAACTGACCGGCCACTGACGACCAGGAGACCACAGACTACAGACGACATAATCAGTTGTTTTGGTTAGCTCCTATTGTCAACATCCGGCCGTTGTCTGTTTGACTGCAAAATCAGTTGAGCGGCTGTTTGCTTACCACCTACTACCCAACCCAAGACACATCTGAATATTTCCGGAAAATGAAAAAATATAAATATACCAAAATAATAATCCAATTATAGTTTATTACGACCCTTTTTACAATTAAGAGCAACTCTGAAAATTTCAAAGCAATTCATTAAACCGTTAAAAAGGAGTTAACGTAACAAGAGAGCGACTAAACACGAGTATGAAGAATTCAACTCGCTTTGCTCGCTTCATCCAATTAAAATGTCATAAATAGTTTATTTATGAATGTATATTGATGAAACTTGGTAGGTGGTTTTATGAGGAATTAAGATATATACATATATGCATTGGAAATTTTCTGAGTACGCAGGGTTGCTGCTACGGGGGTATTTTTATTCTTTACATGCTGAGGAAAATAAAACAAATATTAAGTATGAACACATGTCAGTTAGTAAACAAAGCAGACACTTAATGACATGTTTTAATGTAAACAAAGCAGACATTTTTAAATCCCCATGCTTTTCTCATGGGAAATCTTTTACGTTATTTCTCGTTTGCTGTTAACTTTTTAGAAATACTGCTATTTTTTCCGAGTCGCTGGGATAAAGACCTTTAATTTGAGCCGTCTCCCATCATCCTCCGATTTGCCAAATTCCCACAATGTTGACTTAAAATTTCGCTTACAGAATTATATAAAGATGGAATTGTTGGGATGATTCTGAGTAGGATACAGTTTGAAATGGTTGATGAATGTGTCTCTTTATTTTCATAAATTATCAATACATTAATCACTATTGGAAAGGCTGTGACTAAATCGGTGAACATAGACTTTAATGTGTACAAGAATCTTTTGTTTTAGAAAATTGAAAAACAGTTCCATCTAAAAGCGAGTAGTATTGCATTTAGTGAATATGTGTCGAAGTAATGTTATCCAAATAAATGACAAGAGAAGGATAGATGTAGATTATTCCAAACCAACAGTGAAATCTGTTATATACTAACTAACTGACCTCAGTTGTGGAAAGAAAAAAGCTACCCCATTGAACGAGAACGACAAAGCTTTGTTACAAACTTATACTTGTACCGAATCCGCAATCAACTTTAATTTACTATCGCAATAAATGTAAATAATTTTATTAAGGAATTTAATCAGACATAGGCACATTATTTAAAACTAATCTTGCGCAATAATAAAAAATGATTTATTCTCTCATTGATAAGTATACGACTTAATACGACTTAACTTTGATAACTTCTGACTTTCCATTAGACGAATATTTCCGAAATTTGCAGCACCTAAAATATTATGATTACAATAATAATTCCATTCATTTTAATGACTACGGATAAGTTTTAAAATGGTAAAATTATTAACATCTAACCTACATAATGGACTATATCTATGAAATTTACTGTTTATATAATAACTAAAGGAAGTAAATCCGTTATATTCTTTGTATTTCAAGGGCGCACCTATATAAGCTGATGGAAAAGTTTATTGTTTTCCGGATGGAAGAAACATCGTGAGATTATTTTACTATATTATTCATTAATGCCTACGGTCGTAATTAATGCGTAGTACCGTCTTTTGATATTTAGATTTCAAACTTCAGATTTAATGTAACAAGTTTTATTCAGCAGCCATGAAGCAAAAATAAAATTACAATTATGTATGAATTATTTTAATAATTTAATCATTTATAAGTTGAAATGTTATCGGACAGACACTTTGTAACTGTTTTAGTTACATCAAAAGTAACAGTTAACTGGATATATAAAGAGCGTCCTTCCACTTCCTAACGGAAGCGTTTTCCTATTAATAAAACCGGAGACTGAACAAGTTTTGGAGCTTTTAATATGTGTCGTTATATGAGAAGGGAAGATTCAAAATAACCGTTGCATGGGCAAAAATACAGTGATACGAAACTCAACATTCCTTTACTGTAATGCAAATAGCTTACTAAAGGTCACAAAGATAGGGCAAATTTTCCGTGTTGATAGGTTTTTAATGATAGGTTTTTTTTAATGATAGGTTGATAGGTTTTTAATGATATGTTTTTTTTAATGATAGGTTGATAGGTTTTTTAATGTAACTAGTAAATTAGGCATTTCAAAGCTTATCCTCTTGACACTGTTTGCATTCTGCAGGCAATACAACTAATACAAGTCTTACCCTGTTGACACGGTTTGCATTCTGCAGGCAATACAACTAATACAAGTCTTACCCTGTTGACACTGTTTGCATTCTGCAGGCAATACAACTAATACAAGTCTTACCCTGTTGACATTGTTTGCATTCTGCAGGCAATACAACTAATACAAGTCTTACCCTGTTGACACTGTTTGCATTCTTCAGGCAATACAACTAATACAAGTCTTACCCTGTTGACACGGTTTGCATTCTGCAGGCAATACAACTAATACAAGTCTTACCCTGTTGACACTGCATTCTGCAGGCAATACAACTAATACAAGTCTTACCCTGTTGACACTGTTTGCATTCTGCAGGCAATACAACTAATACAAGTCTTACCCTGTTGACACTGTTTGCATTCTGCAGGCAATACAACTAATACAAGTCTTACCCTGTTGAAACTGTTTGCATTCTGCAGGCAATACAACTAATACAAGTCTTACCCTGTTGACATTGTTTGCATTCTGCAGGCAATACAACTAATACAAGTCTTACCCTGTTGACACTGTTTGCATTCTTCAGGCAATACAACTAATACAAGTCTTACCCTGTTGACACGGTTTGCATTCTGCAGGCAATACAACTAATACAAGTCTTACCCTGTTGACACTGCATTCTGCAGGCAATACAACTAATACAAGTCTTACCCTGTTGACACTGTTTGCATTCTGCAGGCAATACAACTAATACAAGTCTTACCCTGTTGACACTGCATTCTGCAGGCAATACAACTAATACAAGTCTTACCCTGTTGACACTGTTTGCATTCTGCAGGCAATACAACTAATACAAGTCTTACCCTGTTGACACTGTTTGCATTCTGCAGGCAATACAACTAATACAAGTCTTACCCTGTTGAAACTGTTTGCATTCTGCAGGCAATACAACTAATACAAGTCTTACCCTGTTGACACTGTTTGCATTCTGCAGGCAATACAACTAATACAAGTCTTACCCTGTTGACACTGTTTGCATTCTGCAGGCAATACAACTAATACAAGTCTTACCCTGTTGACACTGTTTGCATTCTGCAGGCAATACAACTAATACAAGTCTTACCCTGTTGACACTTTTTGCATTCCGTAGGCAATACATTTAATACAAATCTCCCCACCCAATTGTTACACACTACATTCCGCATGCAATAAAGGCGGGTAATACAAAGCTTACCATTTTGACGTTGTTTTGCGTCTCTAAGGTAGCGTAAAGCTGTTAATGTTGATTATGCTTGGTATATCATGGGCAACAGATAATATGCTTATACTAATATGATTATCAAGTAATTATGTTAATATGGTCCGGAGGGATAGTATGATAATATTACGTGGATTGGGATGTTCATAGACAGAATAGTAAGATGATAGATGTATTATTATGATGCTTACCATGATAAAACTACTCACATGTCATGGGAGCCAATGTTAATACGATGTTTACCATTTATTACCTGCTTTCAAACCACAGGAGAAAACAGATAATGGTGGTATGACGATATGAAGCTAATTAATGCAGGTTTGCTAATATGAGACAGCGTTCAACTGACGACTTGACACTCCAAATATGTTTCTTTCTGTTCCATTGTGGTACAATTTTTATATCATAGTAATCAAAGGATTGTTAAAATTCTTAAATTTAAAGTTCGACTGCGTAACCAGCCTTAAGTAGACATGCAATACAAAAATAAATTAGTAACTAAACATTAAATTAACACAATCTACTACCCATACCTAAGATGTCATAACTAAGTAAATTACAACTTACTTAAATATTTTTCATGACTATAAGACCGGTTTGTTTTAAAACAACTTTGAATTAACATAATCAACCAAAACCCATCTATTTTACTAAAAGCCTTTAGATAAATGGTTGAGGTTAAATATATGCGTGTATCATTGGAATTTAGGAAGAGACAATATTTAAAATTAGGTCATGTTAACTATGATGTAATTCAGCAATTTTGTGCGAGAAATTACATAACAATGTCACACTGAATTGTTATGTAATTTCTCGCACAAAATTGCTGACTAAAACAAAAATCATTCAAAATCGATTCTACAGTGTTAAACGTAGTTCTGTCAAGCTGCCCCTCAACTGAGTTGTATGATGTTCAACTCAGTTAAATACCAGATTGTATTTATAATAGATGGCGCTCTATTTACCACACGAGTATTTTGCAGTCATAATCACATCAAACATATTTGTTTGAATTGTAAGAGAGTTTGCAATTTTTGAGGTCAAGTTAAACACTACCTTCTACTTAAAGCTAAATATTTTGTTCATTAACTGATAATTCCTGAAAAATATGTTTATGAAAAAGAGAAAACTGTGTGTAATGCAGGAAGAGTTATACGTATATTGTATCTACAGAGAACCCCGTGAAATATTTTAATAGCTGGCCCAATTATTGTGAGACATGTTTAATCTAACTGTTGAAGATAACCTAAAGGACCAGATTACTGCATCAGATACAAAAATATATGACCTGCAAATCATTGTTTAACATTGGGTTACCTGCCATGCTTTGAAAACCAATCTATTACAGTTTGTTGTAATGCCGCTCACAGGCACAGGCGATGCCTATCTACTTCGCTCACGGATGTTCTAACATAATTTAGAAGTTGTTATGAATATAGTGGCTTCTCTCTGATACTGAAACAGTAACCGTTGTTGGTCTAGTGTACCTTACACGAACAAGAGTATAAAGAGTCTTAAATTACATTAAAACTATTTATTATTTTGTCGGGGATAACTAAAACAGTTATTTTCACTCCACAAATTTGAACTAGTGTACGAGAACAATACTGTTTATATATACAAAGCATATATAAATATCAGTAAAATACGTGAAAAAATAATGAACTTGGTTCTGTTTTAATAAGTGGACTATATTTCAAACATTTTCATATTTACATAACAAACAATTATAAAAAAAAAACTATGTTTAAATTAGTTATTGACATTTACAAAAAGAAAACTGCCAGTGTTTTTACACAAGCACATTAAATAAATCCAGAAATATTTTGATGTAACGTATTTTATTTAAGTGTAAATAAACCACTTATGTACTGGGATGGAATATATAACTCAAGTGTTTTCCTCAAAGTGTATTCTTTTTATTGTGATCTTTCCAGTAGTAAACGGTAAATTTATAATATATGAAGAATATTCAAAACTAATAATATTTTATTGGTACCTATGGAATGCCACGTCTAGTTTACTGCATTTCATTTATATGTCCGGTGTGGTATGGCTAATTTATTTCAGATTCATATATTTAAGCGTTTTATGAGTTTACACTTCAACTTAAAATTGTCTTCTCTTTCGACACTTAAGTATTAGTGCTTGACTCTCCAAGAACATCAAATACCTCTCAAGACCTGAATACAGCTCATTACCAGTTTAAGTACGATTATGTTTCCTCCCTGTCGGTTTTTACTCTTTTATTTAACACATTAACTGTAACTATTATTAATCATAATAACATAATATAAAATAATTTCATTTATGCAAATATTACGTTTCAATAAACGAAATAAAATTTACATTGTCTTTTAGCCTATTTCCCCTATAAGGAAGAAGCTATACCCGTAGTCCGCATGGTAAGACCTAGGCCCGGGACCATGATAACTTTTCGTTTTGAGGTCCCCAGATGCCAAAAACACCATCCGTTCAAAACTGTACATATATATATATATATATATATATATATATATATATATATATATGTGTGTGTGTGTGTGTGTGTGTGTCTGTGTGTGTGTGTCCGTGGGTAAGATAACTCTCGTAAACATTTTCCTATTTTGATGAAATTTGGTATAAACATGTAAAGCAACATTTATGACTTTAAGTTCAATAAACGATATCAGGAAACTGACACATACTTTCTCCCTTTTAGCCCAACTTTAATGAATAAATTACTTTTTACTTACTACATATAGAATACAAAGCACGGTAGAATGTACAGAAAATCTTGTAAACAAGTTGTTTTAAAAAATATCCACCCAAATCCCTGCTTTGGAGGCACTACAGAATCCATTGCTACACTCGTGGTTTTAAGAGAGGAAATGCCCCCTATTCCCCCCCCCCAGGGTTATTAAGGGGCAACATATTTCGAATTAACTCTGTTGGTCAATGCTAAATTGACAAGCATATCAAGTTTGAATGAAATTAATCAGTAAATAAGAGAAAAATAGTAATTTTTGTATTCCCCATAAGAATAACATTGGACAACGTACTTCGTTTACTGCAAAATGAAAATTTCAATTTTCTCCGAAACCAGCAATCGTAGAATAGTAATTCAAAATACTAAATTATTTAGCATTTTGAGCTCTTTTTAATGGTGAATAGTAATATTTTTTTATGTTTATGTCTTTTTATGAAAAATCCAAAAAAACTGAATTTTGGATGTTTTAAGTCCTGTAATTTCTGAACCCGAATTTTTACAGGAATTTGGGTGGTGTGATTTTGTTGGAAAACTAAAGTCCTACAAACGACTAAAGTTTAATCAAAATCGTTAGAGCCGTTTTTGAGAAATTTTGATTTTTCATGTTTTTTGGCGGTTTTTGGGGATAATTACCCTTAAAAATCAAAAATTCAAAAAAATGAAAAAACCTTGAGATATCGTGGATTAATACCTACATACCAAATTTTATAAAAATCGGCCCATTGGTTAGGGCTCTAGCTCTGTACACATCCACACAGACACACACACACACACACACACACACACACACACACACACACCCACACACACACACACCACACACACACACACACACACACACACACACACACACACACACACACACACACACACACACACACACACACACACACACACACACACACACACACACACACACACACACACACACACACACACACACACACACACACACACATCACGTAAAAACCACTTTTTTGGGTTCAGGGAGCACCAAAACGAATATTTCCACTAACAACTCAAATTCGAAAATTTTGACGAAAACAATACTTTCTCCATATACTATGTATAGAGGGAGAAAGTAAAAACCAGCCAGATCACTCATCCCAACTCATCCCAAGGAGTATTTTGGGAGAGTTTTATACCCAAACATTTTTTTTATTTTTTTACATATAATATTTTAGTAGATCAAATGTTACTTTTCACCATTGAATTCAGCTTAAAAAACAAACAATTTGGTGGTTTGATCATTGATCTACGTCAATTTGTTACAGAGATATTGAAAGTGCTAAACACAGCACGTTGTCCAATGTTATTCTTATGGAGAATAAAAAAATTGTATATCTCACTTATTTTTAAACTTATCCTGACGAAACTTGGTATATTGCTTCATATCATTGTGGTCTATTGATATTTGCACAAAAAACGAGTTTTTGTTGTTAGTTTCCGTAGCAGAAAACCTGCGTACACAGCCCACATGTTATTCTTATTGAGAATACGTAACGTGTTATCTCCCTTAATTATGAACATAAATTAATCAAACCTGGTATACTGCTTTACCTAGTTGAGTTATATTGATATTTGTATTCAAACCCATGTTTGTGTTCCTCGATTTAGCAAACCTGCATACTCAGCCGCCATGTTATTCTTATAGAGAGTAATTAAAATGTCATAAATCGTTTATTTATGAATGTATATTGTTGAAACTTGGTATGTGGTTTTATGTGGTATTAAGATACGTATATATTCGCTAAGTATTGGACATTCGCTAAGTACGCAGGTTTGCTGCTACGGGGGTATTTTTAATATTATATTATTTGGAAATAATGCATAATTTTCAATATGTCACCATATGTTTTAATAAAGAATAATACAATGTTACGTTATCCGAACGATGTACTGTGCTAGATAAATAATGGTTTTATCGGTATTATTTGATTTAGAGTGATGTTAGAGTTATACTTGGTTTTCAACAATTTTAAATTTAAGATTAGCGAATGTTGCTAGCCAGCAGAGTGTTTCATTAAGTTACCTTTTACTTTCTCCCCTTATACATTATATTTGGAGAAAGTATTGTTTTCGTCAACATTTTCGAATTTGAGTTGTCAGTGGAAATATTTGTTTTGGAGTTTCCTGAACCCAAAAAAGTGGTTTTTACGTGATGTCTGTGTGTCTGTCTGTCTGTCTGTCTGTCTGTATGGATGTGTACAGAGCTAGAGCCCAAACCAATGGTCCGATTTTTATGAAATTTGGAATATAAGTACTAATCCACGATCTCCAGGTTTTTCATTTTTTGAATTTTTGATTTTTAAGGCTAATTATCTCCCAAAAACCGCCAAAAAACATGAAAAATCTAAATTTCTCAAAGACGGCTCTAACGATTTTAATTCAACTTTAGCCGTTTGTTGAACTTTAGTTTTCCAACAAAATGACACTACCCGCACTTCTGTAAAACTTTGGGTTCAGAAATTATAGGGCTTAAAACATAAAAAATTAGGTTTTACATAAAAATCATAAATAAAAAAAATATTACTATTCCCCATTAAAAATAGCTCAAAAAACTAAATAAATTAGTTTTTTTGAATTACTATTCTACAAATGCTGGTTGCGGAGAAAATTTAAATTTCCATTTTGCGGTAAACGCAGTAAGTTGCCCAATGTTATTCTTATGGGGAATACAAAAATTACTATTTCTCTCTTATTTACTGATCAATTTCGTTCAGACTTGATATGCTTGTCAAGTTAGTATTGACCAACAGAGGAAATTCGAAATATGTTGCTCCTTAACAACCCTGGGGGGGGGGATAAGGGGCATTTTCCCTCTTAAAACCACGTGTGTAGTGATGGATTCTGTAGTGCCTCCAAAACAGGGATTTGGGTGGATGTTTTTGAAAACAACTTGTTTTTAAGATTTTCTGTACATTAGACCGTGCTTTGTATTCCATATTTAGTAAATAAAAAATAATTTAATCATTAAATTTGGGCTAAAAGGGAGAAAGTATGTGTCAGTTTCCTGATACCGTTTATTTTGGGGTTGTATCAGCACATCATTGCCTTAACATTTGTTAAGCAAGTGATAGCTCTCTCAATTAATAACTTAAAATAGTCGTAAGGGGCTTTGAAATATAATCTGAAGTATGTTAACGCTAACTTTCCTGCTTTTTGTCTTAAATGAAAATATCTTGCATAGCTAAATAACCTTGTCGCATTAAACCTGCGTACTCTGACAATTGGAAATGCATGTATATGTAGGCCTACATCACCACTACAGGAAGCCACTTACTAAGTTTATCAGCATATATATTTATAAATTAGCGAGATACGGCATTTGATTTATTCTTCATTCGAATAACATTAATACAGAGTATAATTTTTTTCCCTCAACCATGTCTAACGAAATCGAGTTTTATGCAAATATCAATGGACAACAACCAGAATAAGTAACATAACAAGTTTTGGTTGATTTACGTTCATATAAAAGCGAGATATACAATTGTGCTTATTCTCCGAAAGAACAGTATTTGACATGAGTCCGCAAGTTTGCTGCCACAGGGACCACCCAAAATGGGATTTGTGTGTAAATATCAAAAGACCAAACCAGAAGAAGCCACATAGGCCTACCAAATGCCATCAATATATTTTCATAAATAAGCTAGATATAAAACGTTGATTATTTTCCTTAAGAATAACATTGGACAACGTAATGTGTCATGCACTTTTGCACATTATCCAAAAAATCCATTTGGATAATGCGATCTGCCTGGTTTTCAAACTCATTAACATAGGTCCTACTTCACAAGTTTGTACCAAATTAAATCAAGATTCGATGTATAAATCTGACTCGATAAATAAAATGAAAAGTTATCATGGTCTTGTTACCTCTGGTAGGCAGGCATCTTCGGTTATAGCTTCTTCCCTTTAGTTATTCACTTTCACGATGCTATATTTTTTTATAAATTGTTAACGTATGTAGTTCTTCTTTTTGTACAATGTTTCAATTATTAATAAAGATTAACACTCCAAAAACCTGGCTATTATTATTTTATTTATGTTTTTGCAGTGACTTCAATCAATAATAGATTAGCGAAATAACTAGGTTAACATACATTTCAACACAATATGAAGAATAAAGTCAGAGCTGGGTGCATTGTGATAATTTTAAAGGTAAGAAAATCCAGCTACTAAAAAGTAACTCTGACTTAAGGACTTTACAGATCCACCCTACAATGATTTGGACACTCCCTTTACATTAAAGACTCAAATTCCTTCCCCAGTTCCACAATTCCACACTCCTTTTCTCTTTCTTATGAAAACTGTATAGTCAATTTTATTACGTCTTATAAATTATTTTAATTATGTTATAGAGTATTCATACTGAGCAAAAATCAATAGGATTCTCCAAGGGTTAAAACCGACGGTTGTTTAAGTACTGGCTTTATAAAATACATTTTAAAGAAAGATTTCAAAACCATTTCTATAAGAAATAGCATGATCCAATACTGTATTTTGTACATACATTTTAATGTTTGGATGCAGTATTAGTTGTAGCGGTTTGAATGCAATAGTAATACATTAGTTGTTGTAATTTATTTGAAAATGCAAAAAATACACAGTATCACGTTTCTAATGCAAAAATGATTATTAAAACTCACTAACATACAAAACAACAATATTTAACTAACAGTACAATATTTCACAAAATATTGTACTGGGGATTCCTAGATTTTAACAATAAATGTTTAATTTTAAGAGTATATGTTTGTTGTTAGAATATAAATTCTTACAAGACTTAAACGAATAGTGTATAATAATTGTAAGTTTATTAAAAGTAGTAATTTACAAAAAATAAATGCGAAACTAGTTAAAATAAACTGTTATAAACTGAGCTGGCTATTTGATATAAGGAGAACCATTTATCATTTTGATGTGATTCTGTGAAGATATTGGCTTTATTTTCTTGTTATTAATGGCCAAGTGGTAACAATATTTTAAAAAGTAAAGATAAATTTTAAATATTATACCTCTATTGTTAGTAATAATAATTGATAATCATAGTTACGTTAAACTAAAGTAAACAGTAATCATGAAGTAGTTTTTTACTTTTAATACCCTAAAATATTTAATGTATAAAATGAGTGTTTATTACGATACAGGACCAAAGTTTTTAAAACGAAACCACTAGCAATACTATGTAACTGCAATTTCTCTTGAAACGTATCTGATAACATATTGCGAAGATCTTCTGGAGCTATTTTTGTCTTTGCTTGAACATATGATAACTGAACTAGTCAGAATGTTCTAACAGAACTTTAGTCATGTTTTAATATTCATTATTTAGTTTAGCTAATATTCATTTGACTTCTATAGACTGGAAATAACTTTTACTCCACCTACTCTTCTGGAGGTGCAATTCTAAGTATTTCCTTCAAATGCTTGTTTAATGTCATCTTAAATATCCATAACATAAACACATACGATAAAATATATGTAACTCGTCCATTTTCTTACGGGTTGCCTGATAGCAGCCTAGAATAAACCTAGAATAAACTAGGAAGATTGAATCTTCAGAACTTTATTTGTTATATTATAAATACATTCTTAAATAATTGTTTTAAATAATAATTATCTAATAAAAATTTACAATAGTGCCCATTAAATATATAATGGTTGCCCACTATTAAATAGTTGCCCACTTTGCACTTCTATTACATGTGAGCAATTAATTTAGATTTTGTAATTTTACGTATTCTTAAAATTGTATCTCGTTTTTCAATATGTCTATGTTAGATCAATATTTTAGAACTTAGTTTTGATTTTAAAAGAGTAAAACCTATTTCGTATTGGGGAAATTAAAATGGTTTTTACGGGTCGGTTTATATAGGTTCACAGCTAGCTTACGATGTCATGTTTTAAAATAACCATTTTAATATAAAACAAAATTATAATATATTAAAACCATCAAGATTTTTATTCAAAATTAGAGTGAATTAGAGGTCTTTATGAATAAACAACCAGATCACGATAGCAGTCACATTTATTATATAGACTGTTTTTTCCAATCATCCTGGTTTTTAATGTTTGTTGTTAATTCAATTTATCCGTTTTATATCCAATTTTAATTTATCACATAGTTTTTCTTTATTATTCTATCTTTGCTTTTAAACAAATTATTAATAGGACGTAGGGAACACTCTTTTCTGACCATACATGCATTTCATATTTTAAAATTCACTTTTGATTACCCTTCTTTAATGTCTTTATTACTTTCTTTTTGCCCTGATTTATTCATATTGTTTAATGAACTTTAATATAAAAATTCAGTGATTTTTACAAACCCCTACCTATTTCATGTTTTATAACAATCCCCTTACTGAGAATCAACCTATCGGTATTCTCTGACTAAGCCTGATGATGACCGGTGTAACTGTTTGAAATCGATCGCCTTGTACCATCTTTCGTTTATGTTATGCATTTCAGTACAGTATAAGTGTATATATACGTACTGCTGTTGTGAGACGTAGTTTATTTATCCTGATTTTTTATCTTATACTTAAAAAATCCCAATTCTTTTATTTTCCCATGTTTTATTAATTTAATTTGTGTAGTAAAGAAATCAACTGCCCATACCTCAATTCCCTGGTCCTCCACCTCAGTTATTCTTTTCCTCTAATCTATGATCACTTGTTCGCTGCTCCCTAAAGCTACCATTTCCCACCTATCCCACCTATCCCACCTATCCCACCTATCCCACCTATCCCATCTACGTATCCCATCTATCCCACCTATCCCACCTATCCCACCTATCCCACCTATCCCATCTATCCCACCTGGTCGTATATTGACGTGAGGAGCAACTGCGTCCAAATACTATACGTTCCCAACGAAGCCTCTAAGGTGTCTTTGGTAGTGATTGTAATTTAATCTTTGTCATCGTATCAAGCCTTGCTGGCCAACACGTGTAAGGATTCTGTAATCCTTTACGTAATATTGCGATTGGTTTTGTTTTCTACGTAGAACTGAAAGACAAGTAGATGATTTTAATTAGTATATAAGTTCATTTTCATTTTCACTTATTTTCAACGGATCAATCATGACAATCTTGGTCATATTCATATACAATAACTTTTTACCAGTTAACAATAATCTAGTTGAGAATTATGGAGATGCTGACTGGCCACTAAATATATATGGTAATTAATTTTACAACACTACACTACTACTATGTATTTAAACGGGTTGAGGTTTAAATGCCCCCCCTATTTTTTCTACATTTGTTAAAACCGCAACCCCGGACCACAGTCGATCATTGTTGGGTGGTATATACTTTACTTTCACTATGTACAAATTTTCGGCCGCCATCCGGGATCCACCATATTAGATTCAAAACCTTTTTTCCTAATATAAAGGTGGAGTTGTGACCTACCATTTTAATCTAAAGGTTTGCTCCGTACACGATACCGCAATCCGTTTTCGGAAATTATCGTTCTCAAGATATGAATACTTTTTAAAATATAATTTTGAAGTAGTTTTACATGCCTCAACCTTAAAAAATACCCTTATTCTCGTCATTACAACATATAACGACAATGAACTGTGTACAATTGTTGTGTGGTGGCATTTACTTCATTTTGAATGATTTGAAATTTGCGGACGTCATCTTGGATCCGCCATTTTTAATGAGATATTTTTTCAAATCTAAAGTGGTCTTTTTTGTTAAATATTTTAAAGAAATACCAATGTCATGAGAATGACAGGTGATATTTAGAAACGGGTTGTGGCATTGGGTTTGGCGTGGAAAACAGTTGAAAATGATGGATCACAACTCCATCTCTACATATTGAAGTTACAAATTTAGAACCTCAAAAGTATAGATTTGAAATCAGAAGTGGCTTTTTTAAGTTGGATTATTAACTCTACCCCCATTCTTACCCATCTACACCCATCTTTAATAAATCTTTCTAGACGAAATAGTTTGTCCTAACAACAAAACCTTACAGACTATTTCTTTTAACAATTTCTCCAAAATCACTGTCAAATATGTCAGTGTCTTAATTTTGTGGTATTGATTTTCTCACAAAATTTAAATTCGAATTTCCTCTTGCAAGCTTGTTAGATTTTAACAAATAAAATTACTGTATATTAAAAGCAACAACGATTGTTTATAAAAGCGACCATTGAGTAAAGTAATTAAAGTCCATATTTTTCAAATATAAAGTTTTTGTGATGAATTATACGCATTGTTTACTCTATATTAGTTACGGGATTATTTCACACCTCTTATCTTCGGTTTTGCGCAGTTGAGATCCGGAACCTTACTTGATTATTCTCGTCTGCCCATACAAACCACACGCATCTCTGAGCTAACTGTTCACTATTGTGTTTACTAGTTATGTAAACAAATCAAAACAACAGTTAATGATTAAATCAATCATATCGGTTAGAGTACACTGGTGTCTATGACCTATGAACTCACTAGCCGCAGCGAAGAGCGTCCGCCCGCTAAAACAGACCGATAACGACCTGTTTCCCGCAGTCCCGCAGACCTACAGGCATGGGGCCCTTAAAAAACTAAGGCTGTCGAAGATCGACGTCCAATAAACTACTGACAGTCACTGATAAAACACTTACACCCATGTTATGTGTACAAAGAAAATAGTGCATGTATGTCACTTTTATAGTGCTTTAGTGTTGGTAGCATCTGTGAGCAATTCAACTCTTGCTGTTACAAGTACCACATGAAATCAATCAAGAGTGTTTGATTAAAGAGGAAGAAAGTGGTTAGGGACGTTTGTTTGCCAACCATTAACTATATCACAGCTAACTCCAACCGTGGGGTTTCTACGCTGATGACATTGGCAGCATACGGTACCGATGGGGCCTTGTAGTCAACTCCAGTTTTTTGTTCCAATCTTCGATCAAACCATAGAATAACCTGAAGCGAGGAAGGTTTCGAAATAGAGCCCACTCTGAATCCTATTTTGAGAATTTTACTCAAAACCTTTCACAGTGAATGACAGTTTCCACGTATCTTGCGGTAGGCTGCTAATTTACCAGCCCCTGATAGTTATTTATATACATTAATTATTTATATACATTATATACATTAGATATGTCAAAAACAACCAAACAAGCTAGCCGAACTCACAATAGAGGCACGCGTGATTGTGGGTGACCGATCGCCAGCACAGCCAATGTCTACAACCCAGGACTGTGAGCTAGTTATTAGAGATATTGGGAGGTGGCTTTAGTTTGTAAACAATCTCACTATACAAGATAAAGAAAGCATAAGTATTATTTAATAAACATATTATTTGATTACAAAATTTAAATTGTAAAAAACATAAGTTAGAAAAATAATAAATTAAGCAGCACTAGAGGAAACAGTATTCTCTCCGTCGTTTTTTAATTGTTTATCTGAAAATAAACAGCTTGGTTGTCAAGCAACACTTTAGGTCGTAGTGCAAATTGCAGCTGGCATTCGCCGCAGAGAGCGTCATCAGTCCACGTCGCCATCAATATACAGTGTGTTAATTTTTGTATACTCACCACTGAGATCTCGTAAACCTGAGATCTCGTAGTTACATGGAAGTCAAATGAGGAAATTAGTGCGTAATTATAAACTAAATAAAATGGCGTAAAGAAATCAAAGATATTCTAGCAAAATTCATACGTTACGTTAAAAAACAATTTTTGACCAAGTACAAATATTACTAATAACTTCCTTATTTTTCAAAATACAAAAAAATATGACAGATCGATGTTGCGTGAAAGTTTCCGTAGAATTTGAATAATAGCTTAAAATTAAATGAATTCACACGCAGCACGCTGATGTGAGGGAAGTGAATTTTCACATAAAAACATTTAAAACTCAAAATCAGTGTAAAAACATACATTTATTCTAATTTTTATTTAAATCTGAAAACATTAATTTGTTGGCCGTTATGATGCTCCTGGTTCCATTTACCTGCAATGCTGGGAATACAATTTTGCGCATTATAAGGTTAGGAGAAGCTCCAGTCAGGCTTGGATGTACGCGTGAGGTTGCTCGGGGTGATAAAAAGATACCAACAAATGAATAACAGGCTTTTCCAATATAAAACCCTCATAAGACAACTTACTGTGTTAGGTCTATATACATTTTCTTTAATAACTCAGTGAATATGTATGCTAGAATGACGAGAGAGGGCTTAAACCTTTCGCTTCACTAATTCCCATCTTTACATATGCATTAATTATATATCTGGGACTTTCGAAATTTGAAAGATTAATCCCCGAATACGCATAATCATAATGCGTAGTTACAAAATAATTGTATAATTGGCATAATTGGGTATGATATTGTTAGATAACTATTTCTCATTAAATTTAATGTCTTAACAAACTTTTTGAGGGGCAAGTATTTGTATTTATGGGTATATATACTCATCACTCAAATCAATGTTGGTTAGGTGTTGAACTTTTGGGTAGAACTGTAGTGCATCTTCTACGTTATCAATTCTTGGATAATTTTGTTGTGATATTAATAGTTTTATAAGTTTCTTTCTGTGAGTTTCACTTTTCTTTTTTTATAACACTTATTTTTGGTTTAGAGTTTTCCGATTGTTTTGCCCAACGAACTTGTCCAACTGATTATAGAAAGGACGTCACTTCGAAATATGAAGTAAATCGGAAAAAATGCGACCGCTAGAGTGCAAACACACACACACACACACATACACACACACACACACACACACACACACACACACACACACACACACACACACACACACACACACACACACACACACACACACACACACACACACACACACATATATACAGGGTGAGTTTCTACTGGCACCCATAACTTCGCCAGGGGATTCTAATCATAAAAAGGAACAAAAAAGTTCCAGTAAACGCTAGTCCGATTCCGAACCGTTTGGCCATAATTGAGAAATTTGTGTTTTCTACAAAATATTAGACTTTGTCCCTCTATTTACTTTATAAAAATGAAACCGGTTAACCTAGGTGATTGATATTTAAAATAATTAGAAAGGGCATTAGATTTTCTATGAAACCAAGGTTACATGTAAAAATTTCATTTCATACATCGGTTCCTAGCCAAATTGAAATGAAAAATATGCTATAATTAATTATTTAGGCTAAGTTTAAAGACCCTTTTTTGTTACTTTAACCTGGTGCAACGCGATGTCCAACTAGATAAAAAACTTCCTCGTTTAATAAGCTTTAAATTGATATGCTATTTTAAACTGTTGTAGGTGGGAATGACAGAAAAACTACTATCAACCTAAATAAAAATACGGTTTACGATTGAAGGTATTCTTATTAATAATACAAGGCAAATGACCACAAAATTGTAATACGGTAACTCAATGTTTACTTTGAATTAACAAATTAATTACAAGCCTTCAGAATGAACAATGTTGATTGCTACTTGAGTAAGTTTTCGAAATGACCACCACTTTGTCTGATGCAGATGCGGACACGTTTTCTCAGCTCTCTCACAGTAAATCAGTGAGTAGATTATCATTAGTAGGTTTGTTTCCTTGCGAAAACCAAATCAGTAAACAGTGTTTTACTTTAGTTTGGTGGTAGTTTTTCTGTCATTCCCACCTACAACAGTTTAAAATAGCAGATCAATCTAAAGCTTATTAAATGAGGAAGTTTTGTATCTAGTTGGACATCGTGTTGAACCAGATTAAAGTAACAAAAAAGCGTCTTTAAACTTAACCTAAATAATTAATTATAGCATATTTTTAATTTCAACTTGGCTAGGAACCGATGTATGAATTGAAATTTTTACATGTAACCTTGGTTTTATAGCAAATTTAATGCGCTTTCTAATTATTTTAAATATCAATCGCTAGGTTAATTGGCTTCATTTTTATAAAGTAAATAGTAGGACAAAATCCAATATTTTGTAGAAAAAACAAATTTCTCAATTATGACCAAACTGTTCGGAATCGGACTAGCGTTTACTGGAACTTTTTTGTTCCTACTTATCATTAGAATCCCCTGGCGAAGTTATGGGTGTCAGTAGAAACTCACCCTGTATATATTAACAATCAAATGAAACATTATTTCAACTAAGTACCCATATAAGAAGGAATTCTTTATTTTACAGACATAATTTTTCGGGAGTTTAGCCTATCTTCACGGTCAACAAAATACCTACCCTATTTTAATTTAGCAAAATAATCTAAATCAAAACATTCATGAAATTTACAGGTGTTTCACTTTCATGGATAAACTGACTCTACATATGTAGTTTAAGCTTTTTATCTTTTCAAATATTGGGTTATTCACATTTATTTGTGAATTTAAAATTTCTTGAGGATGTTCTTTATAGGCTAAATCTATCTATATATTTAATTCCGTAAGCGAATCGGTCCCCACGAAATATCTCAAGCTAGGTGGAGGTTGATTTAGGTTATGACGATTAATTTTAAAGCTTGAGGGCAAAGGATGGTGGTAAAAATATCAGAAATGTCAAAAACTACGTGGGCTACGCCCCACTGGACTTCAAAGATCCAATAATTTTCTTATGGAAATATCACTACAGTGTTTTATTAATAAGCAAAATGAACTAATGATCAGCTTACACAAAAACCATATATTAGGGGCTGTAGCCCCTGTAAGCCACTAGTATATATTAAGTTCATAATATGTTAGGAAATCTTTGGGATTTAATTTGTTGTTAATAACATGCTTTTACAAAACTTTTATTTTCTTACATTGTTGAAGTAGCTGAATTCCCCCTGAATAAGCTGTTTTATGTAAGTCAGCTGTAAAACATAAATTTAATACTTTTATGTTGGAGCCAGTACAAAATATCCAAAATATCCAACAAATGGTTGCTAAAAAACTGTTATTATTCAATTATGGACTTATTTTATGAACAAAATACCAAATAAGTTGTATTTTTAAAATCAGGGAAAATAATTTGTTCAAATAAAAATATAAAACACTATAGTTGTATTAAAGATTTTGGACTCGACCATTTTATATCAGCAACCGACTATCTTATTCAATTTTAAACTACATATTAAAATGTTATGGAAAATTTCACGCAACATTGATTGGACATGTTTTTTGTATCTTGAAAATAAAAAAGTTATAAGCTATTTTCTATTTTGGTCAAAAATGTTTTTTGAGCGTAGCGAATGAATTTGGTGGAATGTTTTCGATTTCTTTGCGCCATTTTATTTAGTTTATAACTACGCACTACTTTACTTGTTTATCCTTCCTTGTAACTATAATGGTTTACGAGATCCCAATGGTGGTTTAACTGTATACAGGTGTTCGGAAAAAACGTTCAAATACTTGTTAGGATGTTAATGTACACATAAATATAAGCAAAAGTGTCCCTGTGAATATATGTTCTAAAACTATAGTTTTCCGTCTATCTGTCTATCTGTCTGTATATGTTTTTATACATAATTTAACATAACTTGTTAACCACTTAAGTTATCTACTCTACAATTGACTTGGTACATGTATGACTAATAGCACCTAATTTGGTATGGAGTATCAATTTTCTACTTTGTACCAACTCAAAATGGTAGCCATTTTTCAAAGCTGAATATCCTAACAACCGTAATATTTAGGAAAAAACTGAATGAATCAAAAAGGTTGTGTCAATTTGTCAAAAAATAATTATATAACAATTTTAACTATAGGATTATAATTAACTGAGTAGTTGTGTTTTTTATAAGTTAAAAAATGACTTTTTGCTATTTTTGGACTAAAACATAATGTTTTAACTTATAAAAACCTCAATTTCTCAGTTATTTATAATCTTATAAACCTGCATATCATTATCTTTAGGACAGAATTACACAACCTTTTTAATTAATTCCGTTGTTTCCTAAACATACGGATTTTAAGATATTTAGCTTTAACGCACAAAAATTACTGTCATTTTAATTGGCCCAAAGTAGAAACATGATACTCCATTCCAAGGTTCCAGGACAACCGTAAAACTGGTCTATGCCATCAAATGAAGATGTCTTTACATATGATAACTCTTTTGGCTGTCCATTATGACCAGCTTCTCTTTCGTTTTTAGTCTCTCGATTTGTTTGCGGTTGGGGACGGAAACTATGGGTTTGGTCCCTAACCTGAGAATGTAGTCCCTGGCTGTTGTACATGGATACCCTTTCATTTGAGTTGGCCTGTTGGAGGGCAGAGCGGGTCCGCCTGTTTGAGCCTGATCGCAGCTGTGACAAGAGCACGGGAGTTGGCCCTCTGAAAGCTCAATATGGCTGCCTGTCCCATCCCACCACTTACCACCTTTCCTGCCTTTTCTGCTTTCCTGCTTTTTTGGCCTTTCCTGTTATATCCTATTCTTCCGGTAACCTGCGCAAAATTCCTACTTGTGGAAGACGTGCCTAGCAACTGGTATTGGGGTTTCCTGATCCAGCAATAACATAACATAACTCCATTCCAAGTCAGGTCATATCAATCATCATACATGTGCCAAGTTTGAAGTGGATACCTCAAGTGGTTAAAAATGTATGTTAAATTATGTAAAAAACACATACGGACAGGTAGACGGAAACTAGACGTTTTAGGACATATGTTCAAGGAAATATTTTGCTTATTTTATTAGAACAATAACATCTTAAAGTGTTGGAACGTTTTTACCGAACACTCTGTATATATACAGGGTGTTAAAAACAACCATTCACGACTTTGGGATATGATTCCTCATACAAAAATAAAGGAAAAAGGTTTATATGAAGGTATTTCCCAAAAAGCTGTATTTTCGTCTATCTGTCTGTTTGTGTTTTTACTTAATACGTTATATCTTAGGAACTTCAACTTCAAACTTGGTACATTTAATACATCTAATAAGACTCATTTTAGTATGGGATATCAATTTTCTACTTTGTCCCATTTTAAAATGGCGGCCATTTTTTTTTTCAAGGCTAAATATCTTTAAAACCGTAATATTTAGGAACAAACTATATGAATCAAAAAGGTTGTATAAATTGTCCTCAAAAATAATAATATGTTAATTTGTATTAATACGATTATAACTAACTGAGAATCATAGATATTCAAATTTTAAAACCTGCTTTTTTGCCATTTCTGGCCTAAAAGGTCGTGTTCTAACTTATAGAATTAAAAATTACTCAGCTATTTATAATCCTATAGTTACAACCTTCATAAAATTATATTTAGGACAAAATGACACAACTTGCTTTATTCGTACAGTTTTTTCCTAAATATTACGGTGTTTTAAGATATTCAGCCACCATTAAACAATAATGGCCACCATTTTGAAATGGTTCAAAGTATAAAATTGATATTCCATACCAAAATATCTTATTAGATGTAATACATTTACCAAGTTTGAGGTTGATATGTTCAACTCCTAAGATATAACGTAGTAAGTAAAAAACATACTAGACAGATAGACGGAAAACTAAGTTTTTTGGCACATACCTTCATATGTACTTTTTTATTTACTTTTGTGTGAGGAATCATATTCCAAAGTCCTGTGAGGGTTTTCTTTAAAATATATATACTAGCGGTTACCCGCAGCTTTGCTCACAAAAAACAAAAAAAAAACATTAAAAATAACCTGACCAGCACTATCAAATCTCTGCTTAGTTTTACGATTTGACTTCCTTTGCCCTTACCGACAAACAACTACAGCTATTAATTTGATAAATGCATAAAATCCTCCCATAAGATTTGCATTGGTTATAGGAAGTTATAGGTTGGGATGTGGACATTATCAGGTTTATATGTTAACGTGATATGTAAGCTATGTTCATGCAACATTTTAGCTTAATCAGTCCAGTAGCTTGTGCGTGATGGAACTCCAAATATCCATACATACATCCAAACAAACATCCAAACTTTCACATTTATAACATTGGATGATATATATATATATATACAGCATATATATGTCAGTAATATAACATGACAATGAAATATTTAAGAAACATAAACAAACCAATTATTAGATCAAGTATTTTACCTAAGTATAATTAGCTGTACAAAGGGAGATCGTCTTCACATTAAATGAACACTTCTTTATTTATTGTCGTCCGGTAGTGGCAAAATCCCAGGGTCTGTTTGGTCTTTAATAAAACTTTTCAAGAGCTCCTCTGCGTCTATGTTATATTTAGCAGCTACCCATCTGAAGCTACGTTTAAGATCTTCAAAAGTAAACTTTTCATGGTGCTCATTCGATTTTTTAAAAGACGCAATAAAATCAGATTTTTTAACTTTCGTTTTATCAAATGTTTTTGAACTCCAAATCCACTCTGCAATTTTTTCAAACGTGTTCTTGGATTCATCTGGATGTTCATCTTCTTTAGCTCGATTTTCTATTAGGTGAAGAAGTTTAATTTTTAAATCCCGTGTTTCAAGCAACGTTTTTACTGCTAGTTCATCAAGAATCCTGTTAAAGTCCTTAAATGTTATTGTGGAGGATTTTTTACGCCTGAAAAAAAAGGTTTTATGCTCTTTTTGCATCTTTTTACAAGATTCTTCAACATCTGAATGAAGAATGTCCAGTGTTTTAAACACATTGATTCTCTCGAACCACTCGATCAAATCTTCCAAAGTTAAAAACCACTTCTTCTTCCCATCGGTTTTAATCATGTTTTCGTTAAAGTATTTTTCTAAAGATTCGTCAGTTGTAGCCATTCTAGGGTGATGGATCGAAATAGCTGTGTTACAAACAATTTAAAAAAACTCGCATATTCAGGTATCTAGGACAACAAAGAAAAAATATTCTTGAATTTTAGGGCATAAATTGTGCAATTTTTCTAATTAAACACTTTTTTAAGTTGTATTAAAAGCTAGTACATGAAAACTAAAATTTTTAGTCAATAAATCTATAATATTAATAGGCTACGGACATTTTTGTGATACTGATTTCTCGGATAAGAGATATTGTAGAATTATGAAACTTGGCACACTTATTTAGTACTATTAGGGGATGCGTCAAATGCAAATAACTTTGTATTTAGGTGTGTGGAGCTATGCCCTTTTGGCTTTCAAAGTTTAAATGTTATCTTTATGGGAACTGGTTTTCGTTATGCTTTTAATTTAATAAACAGCTGTGTTATTCAAATAAATATGTAGCACAACAGCAAGAACAGATGATTCAAAAATACAAAATATTACTGACTACTGAAGTGGTAACACCCTTCTCTTATCCGTTTTAACTCACATAAAAAAAATTAAACCTGTTTTTGACGGGAGAAGAAGAGGGACGGGGAGATGATGAGGTGAAGAGGTTTCAGGCATAAATAAAAAGGCTACTTATTACTGGAATGGTAACGCCCTTCTGCTACCAGTTTTAACTCCCCGTAAAAAAAAATTACCTGGATGTGAGGATGGGGAGAGAAGGCGAGGGAGAGCGAGAGAGAGAGGGAAGCTAGAGGGGGAGAGGGATGAGTGCAACAGAACCCACTAGATATTAAACTGTTTTCATGTATTTGTCAAATTTATACTCAACAAATATTTGGTTGAATTTTGACCACTGGGTGGTCTCTAGTATGGTATCAATATTTCAAACCCTAACTGAGCAACTGCAACTTGTATGAGTAAAATCGTGCACATTTGTGCAAATTACCAGCAATAGCAATCATCACGGGATAGATTACTAGTTGTCCTGTTCCTCGAATCAGAGAAAGTTTGTACCCAATGAATGGTTTCTTCAGTTGTAATCAAACATAACAAAACATCTTATATTAAAAAGGATGACAGTAACGAACTTTCAATCAACACATAGTTTAGACTTCCGCCGTCGGATAGCGCCACTGATCCGAAAATTCAGCCCTATTGTGTTTAAGTGATGCCGTTTCTTAAAATTCTGAGACCGATTGGCAAATCTACGTAAAATTACCTTTAAATCACCTCAAACGTTAAAATCTGTCCAGCCGTTTTCGGATTATAACTGTGACGAAAAAACTCCTAGCGTATTAATAGATCAAATTTTCAATTTCTCAGCCATGGATTAAGTGAAATTTAAAAATGTTTACACCATATATTTTGGTTAACAACTTCACATTTTTGTGATGTAAAGACAGTTTTTTTAAGAAAGATTTTCGTTTGCAAGATATTAAGCTTTAAAAAATTGAAATTACAATTTTGAAACAGGTAAAGCTAGAATCGCTACATGCATTAAATTAACCCTAACCTACATCGAATACAACTACCAAGGTTCGAGTCAGTACCTCAAGTGGTACCTAAGATATGTTGTACTGATTAAAAATCAGATACAAGCATTCAAACGGAAAACGAAGCGATTTAGTCAGATTTGTAACTTTTGCTTTTTGTTTCTTTTCACGAAAAGGATATCTACCAAATCCTACATTAATGCCATACACTTGTGGGACACCCTGAATTTTTAGTGCTTATCCATTCGAGGTACTGAATACAAAAAGACAAACCGAATCTAGAATGCATAGTGAATATTTATCTACTTTTTAACGGCGACCTTATTTTGAAATCGTTTGTCAAATTCCGAACTGTAAGATACCATTGTTAATAATCACGTAGTAGAATCTTAATTCCAAGGTTACTTGCACTTCCAAAATATTATGCCATTTCATTGGTTTATGTATTTGAAAACGCCTACCTCTTTTTGAAGTTTACTAATAATTTATTTTTCATTAATTTTTCTTACAATATATGTTATTATGTTCCTAATTATGATGTTTATATTAACAATATGTTATGCAAACATCAAAACTTAATATTTCAAGATACTCTGATTACCTTTTCATATTGTTTTGTAAATCTGATTTTGTATATTTGTAACTTATTTTATGTTAAGACTATACTTTTAAACAATTATCATTCATAAGAAATAATGTTGTGGTACTGTTTAAGTAAAAACAATTGTTTAATATGTTTATTAACCTACAGTAATCCATTTAAATACCTGTATATCCACCGGAAACTCCAGTTGTTGAACATATTATGTAGACTCATGTATTCACAATCTGTTCAAACCTTCCTGATGTACTAAACTGATGAAACAAAGAACATCAATCAAAACTAAGTTGCTCAAGTTACAGTTTAGAAGAACCTGTGTGTTCACAAGAAACTTTTGCGTGGGAGCTTAGAGCCTACTTACGAAGAAAGAACAAGTGAAAAATAAATATCCTACCAAAAGTTCTCATTTGTTCACCGGCACGAGAAGCTACAATATGTTGAAAACTGTTTGCTAATAAACAAAAATGTTGTACTTTAAATTGTATGCGTATGTTAACACTATAGTTTACGGTAAAAAAATGTAATCTGCAAAATTAAAAATTGACTAAAACGACACCATTTTTATTCAATTAATACCTCCGCTACTGATGGTCCCCGTCACCAAGATATCGTACTACCATCACTGACGGGGCTCAGTCGGTAGGAAATTTATTAAAGAAACACCCTCACAAATTTTAGTTTTAATGTCTTTTTAATCTACGCTACTAGCATAAGGGGTCAGTTAAAGATATTTTAAAAACATTATCTTAAAACTTTGTTTAAACATTAGTTGTTGTGACTTAGTCTATTGCATTTTTCGGTTAACACGTTGGCTACCAGCCGTCATTCAACCTACAACAGTTAGGTAACCTTCACTACCAGTCATTATACACACTACTATCGTTTGGTAACCTTGGCATGACAGGGAATGTGTTAAGGATACTTGAGCTGATGTTATAGTCATACTGTGTCGAATACAATCAGACCCTTAACAGTTGCTATAGTTCCATTTAAACTAATTTATTTCCATTGCTTTGACAATCTTGGTTTTGTTTCTTCTCGGTTGACCAACTCGTACATTGTTTTTATCCAGTTTTAAAGAGTTTTGTTGTTTCCAGTGTTGCACCGGCGGTCCCAAGACCCACGTTATAGTTCATCTGCTATTCTCGGCCTTGCTGTACATAACTTCTTCCTTCACTGGTTTACCAACAGTTGTGTGGGACACGCCAATGCACGTATCTCCTACATTAATACAAAATTAGAGGCCAAAATTAGTTTTAATTATGTATTCAGCCTCTACGTAATCTGCCTTTCTCCTTAATTCTCAACGTCCAGATTACAATCACAACTACATAAAGGTTGGTTAAACTGTGTTTTTTTTATTTATTTAGTATTGAATTGTTTTAACAGGCTGCCTTGTTTATTGTTTAAACCCGCAGAACCAAATCGAATCATTATCGGTAGCATTGTCTAAAGACGAGTTAATCTCTGTTGAGAGTAATCATGTAACGTTTCAGTAACTTTCCTGAAGAAATCCATTTCCGAGAAATCAATAGACATTAAAAAAACACCAGATTTACTACAAAAAATTTTACATACCATTACCATGGAAACTAATATCCATATAAGAATAATATTGGAACTTTGATCCATGAGGCAGAGATCTGCGGAATTTCTGAACATGAATAGGTCCATCGGGGGCACACATCTATTAGATATTTTATGAAAAACTAGCTGGCCTGACAGGCGTTGTACTGTCCTAATGTAACTGAATTTGTTTTATGTCAAATCGTTCATTTAAAGATGAGCTCGTTCGCCTATTTTTGTATAGTGCTAACTTTGGCATTGAAAAATACCCCTGTGGCAGCAAACCTGCGTACTTAGCGAATTTCCAATGCATATATATGTAACTTAATACCATATAAAGCCACATACCAAGTTTCATCAATGTGCATTCATAAATAAACGATTTATGACATTTTAATTATTCTCCATAAAAATAAAATGGCGGCTGAGTACGCAGGTTTGCTGAAGCAAGGAACGAAAAAAGGGGTTTTATACAAATATCAATATAACTCAGGTAGGTAAAGCCACATACCAAATTTTATCAATTTATGTTCATAATTAAAGGAGATAACACGTTACTTATTCTCCATAAGAATAACATGGGGATGAGTACGCAGGTTTGCTACTACAGGAACTATCGGCCAAAAAATATTTTAGAGTGCAAATATCAACAGACCACAACGATATGAAGCAATATAACAGGTTTCGTCAGGATAAGTTGAAAAATAATTGAGATATACAATTTTTCTTATCCTCCATAAGAATAACATGGGACAACGTACTGTGTTTAGCACTTTCAATATCTCTGTAACCATTTGACGTAGAGCAACGATCAAAACACCAAATTGTGCGTCTTTTAAGCTGATTCTAATAGAAAAAACTAAAATTTTACTTTTTCGAAAATGATGTGTAAAATCCTCAAAAATAATTTTTGGGGTACACAACCCCCCCAAAATACCCCCTTCGGATAGGTCGGTATGTCTGGGTTTCGAACTTAAAGTCATAAATGCTGCCTTACAGGTTTATAGCAAATTTTGTCAAAATCGGATTAATTTTACGAGAGTTATCATGATCACGGACACACACACACACATATATATATATATATATATATATATATATACAGTTTTGAACGAATGGTGTTTTTGGCATCTGGGGACCTCAAAACGAAAAGTTATCATGGTCCCGGGCCTATGTCTTACCATACCGACTACGATAATAGCTTCTTCTCTATATGGGAAATTCGCTAAAAGAGTTTGAGTTGCCATTCAGGTAGATTTGTAATTTCCATAATGAATGTATGTTTATTCCTTTCAAGTATGTATTTAAATATAATCCTTGGTAACTGCTGTTCGGTTCAGTTATCAGTTCCAGTACCAGTTCCAGTTCGGTTACCAGTTCAGTTCAGTTCAGTGGGACAGAGCCTTTAGGTCGGATTAAACATTTTCTTTTACAAAAACCTTGTCCGACATTAACAAACACAACAAAAAAAGAATTATTCAATTTGGTGCACTCATTCTCAAGTTATGACGTGATCAAGGGAAATATGGATCCGTTTTTTATATATTAAGATATCTACTCATTTGGTTCACAAAATATATAACGGAAATACAATGTGTCAGACACAAACCGCCATCCTTTTAGCGAATCTCCCCTATAGGGAAGAAGCTATTACCGTAGTAGGCATGGTAAGACCTAGTCCCGGGACCATGATAACTTTTCGTTTTGAGGTCCCCAGATGCCAAAAACACCATCCATTCAAAACTGTATATTTATATGTGTGTGTGTGTGTGTGTGTGTGTGTGTGTGTGTGTGTGTGTGTGTGTGTGTGTGTGTGTGTATGTATGTGTGTGTGTGTCAGTGGGTGCGGTAACTCTCGTAAAAATGGTTCGATTTTGATGAAATTTCGTACAAACATGTAAAGCAACATTTTTGACTTTAAGTTCGAAAACCAGCCAGATCGACTTATCCGAAGGGGTATTTTTGGGGGCGGGGGGGTTGTACCCCAAAATTGTTGTTAGTTTTTTACTTGTAATATTTTAGTAAATCAAATTTTACTTTTCACCATTGAATTCAGCTTAAAAAAACAAACAATTTGGTGTTTTGATCATTGCTCTACGTTAATTAGTTACAGAGATATTAAAAGTACTAGATAGTACGTTGTCCAATGTTATTCTTATGGAGAATAAGAAAAATGTTATATCTCGCTTATTCATTAACTTATCCTGATGAAACTTAGTATATTGCTTCATATTGTTGTGGTCTATTGATATTTGCAAAAAAAAAACGATTTATTGGTTGGTAGTTTCCGGAACAGCAAACCTGCGTACTCAGCCTCCATGTTATTCTTATGGGGAATAAGTAAAAGGTTATCTCCGTTAATTATGAACATAAATTAATAAAACTTGATATGTGGCTTTTCCTAGTTGAGTTATATTGATATTTGTATTAAAACCCATTTGTTGTTTTCCTTGTTTCAGCAAACCTGCATACTCAACCGCCATGTAATTCTTAAAGAGAATAATTAAAATGTCATACATCGTTTATTTATGAATGCATATTGATGAAACTTGGTACGTGGCTTTATGTAATATTAAGATACATACATATGCATTGGAAATTTGTTGAGTATGCAGGTTTTCTACTACGGGGGTTTTATATTGTTTTATTGGTTTCTAAGACGCCAACACAATCTTAGTTGCGTATTTTCAGGCGAATGTGAATATATTATGAGTGAATAATGAGTGAGATGTCATGGTAGTCTTGTTATTAACAAAGACCTGCTGATTAATGTGTAAATATCATTAAATAAATTACCATCCTTATGCCTTATTTATAACTGTTTGAAAAATAACGTTTGGAATAAATTTAAGTTATATAATAGTTAATACATTTTCATGTATTTATATAGACTAAGAGACCGCCTAATGGTCAAAATTCGACCGCATATCTTTTGAAAAATATTTGGAAAACATCATTAGTGGATTCTGTTGCGGTCATCTCTCTCTCCCTCTCTCATCCCCTGTCTCTCTCTCTCCATCCCCTCCCCCACCATCACCCATGGGTAATTTTTAAATGTGAAAAAGTTAAAAAGGATAGCAGAAGGGTGTTACAATTATAGTAATCAGTAGCCTTTTTATTTATGCCTGAAACCTCTCCACCTCCACCTCCCCGTCCCACATCCCCCACCAAACAAACAGGATTAATTTGTTTAATGTACAGTTAAAAAGTACAAGGAGTTAAGAGAAAGATGTTACCATTCAAGTAGTTAGTAATATTTTTTTGTTTACATTAGTCCTGAATTATTAAATAAAAAACATAACGAAAAGCAGAGCTCATGTTCCCATAAGGATAACGTGTAAATTTTGAAAGCCAAAAGGGCGTGGCCCTACACACCCAAACAAAATTATTTATCTTCGACACATCTCCTAATAGTTCTAAATAAGTGTGCCAAGTTTAATAATTCCACTATGCGGCATATCTGAGAAATCGGTACAACAATTTCCTTAGCGGATTAATATATAGATTTCAATGACGATAACGTTTTTTATTTGTTTATTAATAGTCCAATGATTAAACGCAGCTTATAATAGTATAAATAGATTACATTGCATAGGATAGTATCTGCAAAGCTCATACATCATGCATTTCAGTACAATTACAGAGTCTATTATTCTCATTTAACCAATTACCGGCTTATAAATTATTCATTGACTAATCAGTTTTGTTAAAAATCGTCAATAAGGAGTTCTTTACATAAAATTAAAGTATTAGAATATGATAACTAAACTGATAATATTGCTAAGCACAATTTAAAGCATGATCTACATGTTTGCGTAATGAAACGTTCATAATATTATTCAGTTTATTCTACAATATTGATTATCATTATTACTGTAATTAAGGTGCCAACAATTTTGATTTAATTTATCTTAGTTTCAGCCTTGATACTGTCCAAATCAATACTTAAAGAGTATACTTTCTCGTCACAGTCTCAAAAATCCACAATTCGACACTATGACACGATGGCGAGTAAGTATTTGGATATATCTTTATGTTTTGGGTAATCATGTATATTGTATGAAAACTTTGAAAAAGGAAAACAAAATGTTAATTTATTTCTTAAATATGATTTGAAACAGTCTCTTATATGCTTTAAATTTGAAAAAAATATATATATAACCAACATCTATAATACTATAAGGCAATATTTGTAAACCAAACTCTTCCTTTATTACTAAACCGAATCGATCAATTAAAGTATAAAAAGCTACCCTGGTTCGTAGTTGCGCAACACAGTTTTCAATTTTCGATACATATTTTATCCTGAAGGGCACGTGCTGCCATTAGAGTTTGTGTTTTGCTCTTGCCACGATTACACGATGCAGGTTAGCGAGATGGTAACCTTGCGTAGGGTGTGTGGACAGAAACATGAAGAGCAGCCAGTAGTTTTTGATCACGTTTATTTACACACCCTACGCAAGGCTACCTGGTCAAGGTTACCTTCATCCCAACCTGCACCGTGTAATTGCGGCTTTTCAATGATAACATGGAGATCAACTTTAATTGAATAGCATTCCAAAACAGCTGTTAAAGCGTCAACATAGTTTTACACCATTAACATGGATAGCCTTCAGTTCACAACAGATGAATAGGTCATTCGATTAAATAATGACTATCGTATTATAGTCTACCGATTCTAGTTCTTTGTTTTGTAACAAAATAAAAATGGAATTACATGTAAAATAATAAGAACTTTTGCTGCAGTTTACGACAAAATTATAGTAACCCAACCTAACCTAACTCCGCAGAGCGCTGTATGGTGCCTCTTTTTTGTCCAACAGATTACAATTAAATAAATTTTGATCTAAAAATGATCAAGTAAACTTGAACAAGAAATCTAGACCTTAAAAGGTAAATGACAAAAATAAGACTTTAACCCAAAAAAAATAACGTAAATGAAAAAATTCAGACCCAGAAAAGTAATCAGCAATTGTAGGATTTGAACTCGGGACTGCATGATCGTGAGTCCGATACTGTATCGATTGGTCCACCATAGCATACCGATTAGTGGGAAAGTTACAATTTATTAAGCTGTGATCCTCTAGATGCTAGTTGAGTAGTCGACTACAATAATCGGTAGTCTACAATACCATAGTCGATATTTAATCGAATGACCTGCCCATATGTTGTGAACTGAATGCTATACCATTAACATATGTTATGAGTTGAATAATTACACAAACTACTGAAATTACAACACGACTGTCACCATTCTTATAAACATTTCGCTTCGGTTTCGAGCAACAGTTTTACTAGTAAGACAATATATACACTATCATATAATTGGCTAAATAACAACTAACCTTTAACAATACGTTATCACTCAATGACTTTTACATTAAATTAAACTAAAAAAAGCTCAAAATAATAAAATAAAATATTTTTTTCTTTAATAAATAAAAAAAACCTGTATTGCTTTTAGAAATAAAGTTTTAAATCTGCCAGCAAATGCACACATAAAGCAATCGGTAACAAAATGACAAGTTTTTCTGGTGTATTAAAATCGCACGATATACTACCCCCAAAACCAACCCTAAAATATCTAGGAGTTTCTTCTGCCGGTTATGGTGTGGTCAAACTAAAGTCATGGTTTTTAAGGCGAGTATTCATGGCATATACGTCTTTTTTAAATAACAGGAAATGGTTTTCATTTCAGATGTTGGTTCCGTCAACTTTTTTATTCGTAACTCTAATATGATTAAAGTAGTACTAGCAGCAGTAGTATTTTAAAGCAGATTTAGTTGCGTTGCCAATACGTATGGCCACAATTTTAAATACATGTATGCTGTCTTTGGATACCCTCCCGCTTTACAATATGAAATGTTATTTTGCTTGTAACTGATTGCCAAAAATGGTCAACACAAACACCGGTTGAGGAGGACAGTGTGATAGATATGGAGGGTACAACAACATCTCCACATCAGCACAAATCTCAGCAGTAAGCTATGGGAACAATATAATTGCATGCAAGAACTAAATATGAACAAAAATCCTTCTATTCACTAACCGTAACTATCTACGGTATTTCCCTAACATTAAAATATATTACACACCTAAAAATAATTAGATTAGATTAGATTAGATTCAATTTAGCGATGATAAACAATATCTAATATTTAATGAACTCTTGGTGAAACGGTTAATGTGTGTGCAAACCAAAATCACTTGCAGAGTACTTGTGTGTGCTAACGCTATTACCAATTAATAACAGATTGGGTAGTGTAGCTTGTGTACCCGCACAGGGTTAACGAGTTTACCAACTGCAGCTTTTAGTCGTTTCAGATCAGCTTTTGTTGTATATTAATTTCACTTTGTAATTTAAATATGTTTAAAATATTTAACAGGATTTGTTTATGATATGTATGTTTGTTTCAATATAGTATGACTTCCTTATAAATCCTACAATACAAAATTTTAATTACACAATTCATAATGCACTTGTTTTGTTTTTTTAAACTAGTTATTAGGTTCGTTGATCATGTATTTTTCTTGGGCCAGATTTATTCTTAGTCGAAGCTATAATATTTTTAAATAAATTAAATTTAACACTTCTTCTATAGTAGTTAATTTTCATGACTAACAAGATATGAAATAAACGTGTATAAGATTAATATTTTCTGATATTTATTGATAGTTCATGATTATTCTTTATCCACGTTGTTTTGCATTGTTTTTCTAACACATAGATTTAAGAGGTATATTTTAAGCAGAATCACTCCCAGACAAAAATAAAAGTTATTCTTTATAGTAAAAAGATCATATTGATAATAAATAACAGCATTATCATTTTAATTTTTGCAAGTTCACCAGACATAAATAAAACCGAAAAACAATTTGATCCGGTTACACATATTGGTTTTCCTCTAAAAGCAGATCAAAATGGATTATTTAAATTTTTATAAGTAAAGCTATTATACAAAAAACATATATATATTACTATACTGTTTAACCAGAAATTAGTGAAGTTTTTTTTAATTAAAATAAAAAAAGTCTCTTCCACATTTAAATTTCTGTGATTAGAATTCAATTAATTTAAAGTAATGTTAATGATTTTGAGTTAAAACTGGTTTATACAATATAAAGTGTTATTTTTATATTATTTTACACAAATGTCCCAATGCAGTGTGTTGTTTTTCCGCTGTTTTTATAAAAAGGGCACATGCCTGGCTGGTACAGATGTTACCTACAGATCCATACAGTGCTAATTCTCCGAAAATGACCAGCGACCCTGAATCATCGTACGTGTACGTTTCGATACATTTATGTGCCTGATCTTACCTTAAAATTTTCGTTGGTTAAATAGTTGACTCCAGCGCTCTTGAAACCTGCAGCACTTCATGTATTGCACAACCTATATTAAATTATTGAGATTTGGGCTTTTTTTCTCTGTTATAAATTCCTACCCCCAGAAATCTGAAGATCGACTGCAAAGTTTGGTCCATTCTGCTGGCCCATCCATGTTTTAGAGTTAAAACTTCAACTGTACCAGAAGTTAATACTAGGTTAGTACCATTTACCACCCAAATATTAAAGTTAGTAGTTAGTAAGTGTTTTGTATTTTATAGAAGGCAAAATCTCTGTAACAGACATATCAACACACATTTCTTCTAGTGACCCTATTAATAATAGTAAGAATCGAACTCCTTGAGCAAAGACCCGGCCCTTGGCTTTTGTCAATAATTCAGTAACGCTTAATTTACTAACTGAATTATTGACAAAAGCCAAGGGCCGGGTCTTTGCACAAGGAGTTCGATTCTTACTATTATTAGTAGGGTCACTAGAAGAAATATGTGTTGATATGTCTGTTACAGAGATTTTGCCTTCTATAAAATACAAAAAACTTACTAAATACAGTACAGATATAAGTACTACTAAAACAATGATATTATTTAGAATGTATTCAAACCAGCCGGTAAACTGTTCTTGGGCATGGCCGGGATAGTTTGGTTAAGTCAATTCTTATGAGTAAAATTCCTTCGGAAGGTCTGTAACTAAATTTATAAAAGATCCATGACCAAAATAACTCTTAAATATGTTTTAATTATAGTAAAAGATTCAATGATAATTAAAACATAAAAAATCTACAATTAACTAACTAGACAAGCGTATAAAGTTTTCAAACGTGAAAATACTGGCAATTAAGGTCACTATTTATGTTTTAACAGTGTAATTGTTAAATGTACATGCTAATAGAAACGTTTATAATCTCGTTATACTTTTATGGCATCAACCTTTGAACTGATCTCAATCGAACGCTTTTAACCAAATTGTGTAATGGAGTAGAAAGTAATTTTATAATTGAGGAGTGTGCATTCAAATATATTTTAATATAATGGTCCAAAATTAAAACACGTTTAAATATTTACAATCGATTAAGCATGACAAATTTTAAAGTTGTAATAATAAACTCGTTCTTCGGTGATTGAACATTTTGAAAATACCCACATGGTGTCGTGTGAAATCTCCTCTGTCCATGTTGCGATGTGGGTATTTAGTAACTTCAAACACCTAAAAGCTGTGTAGTACTGTAAAGAGGTGCATCGCCTATCCTCCAGTTATGATATAAATAGTAACACAACTTTGCAAATACAAATTTGAAAACAAAGTAATATTATGATAATCCCTCTTAAAACGAAGTTGAACATTTCAAAGAATACCTTAAAAATGTCACTTGAACACAGAACTTGCAGACACAATTATTTAATGAATTGCAGACATTGAATTGCTTATTGTCTAGTTCATATGCGATATTATATCCATTCAAAATAATTTGGGAAACGTAGCAAGTAGCAACATCAACAATTACAATTAACACATATTATAATTAATACACATAGGTTATGATTGTCAACATATTAACAATTAATACTAATCAGCTCATTGAAAACAGCAATCTATTAAGACTCTGGTCTTAACACTGATGAATCAACACTTTTTTCTCAAGAGTCACTTAATGTCGTGTCCATCGTCACCATGAAACACAGCACTTCGAGGTTTGTTTGGATTGAAAAATCAAAAAAATCACGTCTTGGGCAGAAGAACATGTCCATTTCACGAATTAAATCCAGCTCGAACGCCGAAGACCGAGTTTACTTCGGCGATCGAGTGAAATTCACTCATAGGGCGACGAGGGTATATTGCTTCGGCCAATACACAATGTAGCCTAGCAAAAGTAAAAGCAAGTGATAAGAGCTCATCGCGACTTTGATATTCCACCACGATCACATTGCAGGATGGGTAAATATTCCTACCCTAGTCAAAATTTGCTGTTTTAGTGTAAGAATAGTGGCTTGAAGCCCCCTAACCTTGCTCCAATAGTCTGCAAGTACTCTGTCAGTTCGTAAACAAAGTAGACACCTAATTACATGTTTTAATGTAAGCAGAGCAGACGTTTTTGAATCCCGATGCTTTCCCCATGGGGGATATTTTGCGTTATTTCTCGTCTCCTGGTTATTTTTTTAAATTACTGCTATTTTTGAGTCCCTGTGACCAAGATCTTTGAGCTTGCTCCCATCATCCTGCAATTTACCAAACTCTCACAATTTTTACTTAACAATTTCGCTTACTGAATTATATATAAAGATATTTAGCTGTATATTCCCTCGTATCATGGAACTTGTTATTCGCGTAATTTCTTGCATTTGTTATCTAAGTAATAACACAGATTTTTTTAAACTTGATTTTTGAAAAGTTATTATATTACTACTATTAATTTGATTTGTATTGTTACAATTCCAGATGAGAACAATTTTAGTTTTACAGTAATTTCATAAACAACAGGACTTTAATTAGAATGATTGTAATGGATACTCCCGAAGAATTAAACACAATTTATGAAAACAACATATTTAAACAAATGTTGCATGGAGATTGATTTGATACAAAAGTTACTAACAGAAGGAAACCCCTCTTTATTTCATAGTAGGGTTATAAAGATTTGTATCAAAGTATAACGAGTTCGCACGCAGCACGCTGACGTGAGGGAAGTGAATTTCCACATAAAAAACTTTTGAAACTAAAAATCCGTGTAAAAACATACATTTGTCCAATTTTTATTGAAATCTGAAAACATTGATTTTTTGGCTGTTCTGATACTCCTGGTTTGATTTACTTGCAAAGCTGGGAATACAATTTTGCGCATTATAAGGTTAGGAGAAGGTCCAGACAGTCGTGAAAGTAGGCGTGAGGTTGCTGGGGACGATAAAAGTACTCTAACAAAGGAATAACAGGCTTTTCTAGTGTAAAACCCCCATAAGACAACTGTGTTTAGTCGATACACATTTTCTTTAATAACTCGGTGAATATTTATGCTAGAATTACGAGAGAGGGCTTAAAACTTTCCCCTCTCTTATTCCCATCTTTTTACATACATTTATTTACATCTGGAGCTTCTCTGACCCTTTTTGGGCCCAAAAACTCGAAATTTGAAAGATTAATCCCCAAAAAAAGGGGTTTAGAGTTTTCCGATTGTTTTGCCCAACGAACTTGTCCAATTGATTACAGAAAGGAACGTCCCTACCAAATTTGAAGTAAATCGGACAAAAAATGCGACCGCTAGAGTGCAAACACATATATATATATATATATATATATATATATATATATATATATATATATGTCTCTCTCTCTTTCTCTCTCTATATATATATATATATATATATATATATATACATATATATATATAAAATTTTGAACGACCCCCCTAAACGTGTTCAGGGGGGCATGTTAGGAACTTCTATGGTGGTCCCGGGCTTAATTTTCACCGTGCGGTTCATGCTAATAGTTCACTTTCCAAAGGAAATTCACTAATAAGATAAAATATATCAAATCTTAGGAAACTCTTGAAATTTAATTGTTTCCAATCAAATTATATAGTACATAGAAGGAACTTTTGGGTTTTGTGGTTGACGCTACTAGAGGCGGCACAAGGATTGAAATGTAATGCTGATTTAATGTAAGGTGTCCTATCTACAAGAACCAGACCCGTCTTCATTTGACTTCAAGCCCCAATAAATTTGTATATCTGGTTTGTGAAACTCACCATCTCCAGACGTCTGATTTGGTTGAATTGACCTTTTCTTAACTAACAAGTTTACTGGAATTCGATGTATTTATCTTGTTTTAATTCATTCGACCCACACTGATAATAGTTAAATAATGTTGGTCATCGTTTAAAAGTCTTGAACTCACCTTTGTGTTTATTGTACGTTTAATAAGCAAACGCATATTATGTAGATTTATGAATTTACATGGCCAATTTAATTTTTTTTACAATTTAAAAACACATTTATAAATAAATATACATATTGTTAATTAGATTAGTTTTTCTCACATGATACGGATTTTATTTCCGAAGAATTTCTAACACCTTGAGGTATTTTACATTTTTGTTATTTTATTACATTTATTTCCCTGGTGGTTAAATCAATGTTGTACCAATGTATAACTAATCTTCGTTACATGACATAAGGTTTTCCAAAACTAAATGATTGTTTTATTTTTGTTTCTATCAGTGAACAATCATTATTATGGTTCTTAGTCGTAGAAGAACTTAAAACAATCACATAAGATTCGTCGTCTTTAGCGATTCTTATTGATTATAAATTTTAAATTAACGGTTACATCAATCAATAAATTGTATTTATTTATTTTTGCATTTATTAATTTAAAAATTACATAGGGTAAATTCAAATTTATATTATTGATAAAGTTATAGAAGGACTCGGTTCTGCGTTGAGGTGTTATAATTTATGTTCTGATATTAAATAAATGAGCAGTCATTCAGTTTGTTTTTTTAATAAATATACAAATTTTCTAATGCAAAAAATTAAAACTACACTTTACTCAAATAATAAAACTAATAAATGGAATATTTACATTTGCACGTGTTAGTACGTGAAACTGTATGTTGCTTTTTACGTATTAATTACTTCCCTAAACACACAAAAATTAAAAATGGACGAAATACAAATATTAGGCAGTCATGCCAATCCTTAGAATTTGATAAAAGGGTTGGTTCTCAAATTGCTTTTGGAGTATGTTTTAGCCGAGGATAAGATTAAACTGTAATTCGTGCAGTATTGGAATGTTATCGGGTAGGTTTATTACATATAAACAACAACAAGTATTAAAACCAAAAGAAACTATACTTTTTCTATTACTATTTATTAATGAGCTGGAATAGAAAACCAAAGGGTAAAAAACGCCGGAAGTAGAGCGGAAAACAACGTAACAGGAAACGAGGAAACCTCATGACAGCGTCATTGGGGGTGCAAGGGTAGAATTACAACGAATCTCGCACCGTCACCTCGGGCTGTTATACTATCAGAGGGGTGATATCCTGTAAAGGATTATGACAGTCTATTTGTATTTCAATTTATAAATATTTTAATCCAACCATTTTGTTGTTGTTTATTATTGATTTATTTATGTTTGATTGTATTAATTGAGAAAAATACGTTCCTTTTTGACTGATATTTACAGCTGTGTTAAAAGCTTATTTAATAACACTGTGAGAGGGAGGGGGTCCCCTCCACCCTTACAATCCCTCCCTCCGGTCATTCCAATTGCCTGTTATGACACTGATCGGGTCAATAAATATAAAACCATCTGGGAATAACTACCTAGGCAGTTATTATCTGAATACCCCATTATATATTGATTTAACTTCTTAAATTAAAAACGTTATTTACGTTTTTATGATATCTCCTTATTCCTTCAGTTCTTCCTACTGCCTTGTATGCATAACGTTTGTAGTCGTTTGCCAAGTTCAAAGCATGAGTTAATTGTTTAACAATTATTTTGAGTCATATATGAAATCTACAACTCTATGAAACGGTCTCTATCATCCTGTCAATAAACAATCTGCAGGAGAAAATAAGAAATATTTAGTTTAAATTTGTATGTTAGAAGTAAGAGGTTCATGATACAAAACAACCCATTTATTATGATATGTGTCCGTTAGTGATATTTTTAGTCTGGACTTTGAGCCAGAAATGTTTTATGGTATGCACATATGTATAGATCTAAGAATTAACTGTTTACTTTGACATTTGAGTGCCTGCATGGATTGTAGCATGGCTTGTTTTAGCTATTTGCTTGTCTTGGCTTATTATACTGAATGTACCCAATTACTTGATAAACTCATTTCAACATTTATAAGCCTGCTGATCATTTATGGTTCCATTTCTTTAGTCGTTCAAAAATACAAAGTGTTTAAATAAAAATTATAACTATCCGGCGAATGTTTTAAGTTTAGTATTGTCATAAAGTTTGGAGATTTTCCAGAGCATTAAATTAAAATAAAATATATAGCGCTGAAAAAGGTCCTGCCGTAAAATAAATTTAAAAAGACAAATTGCCCCATTAATGTTTGCATACATTAGCCAAACAAAAAGGAAATTCCTGTTTTGCTTGAAACAAAGAGATTACAAACTGCCTGAAAAATAATTACTAGAGTTAAGCAGCTTCCCTAACAAATTTTCGTTATTTGCATAAACATCTGAGTTGTCAACTTGTTTGTAATTAACGCTACAATTAATTTTGTTCTTATGCTGGACTTTTTATAATGAACAGTAGGATTATTTACTTTCCATTTTAATATGATTGCATGGATGTATATTTTTTAAGTTAAATAGTGTACTTGATTTTTATTTAAGAATAAACAAACAAACTATTTGACGGTATGAAAAGTAGAGTTATTAATTTTACTTTAACACCCGACAGGTTCCAGGGAAGATGCTGAAGTAATGATGCTAAAAACTATTAAATAGTGTATATAAGGTTCTCTAAAGCTAGTTACACATGTTTGGTAGCAATAAAAATGCTTACCTTCTAATTTTCCTTTTCGTGATTAATACAAACACTATGTAACATTATCAGTGATGCCCTTCAGCATTCAAAGATCATATACTTGTATTGTGAAAATGTTCCCCGACGAAGTTACAGATTAAAATGTAATGAACCTCATGTTGTTTATTTTATTACTTAACGACATCAGCTATTCAAACATTGCTATTGATAATGTTTGATCGTTCTTACAGTTTAGATAATCCTTTGGTTTTTTACTGTGGTTTCTCCCCTCTCACTTTTAGCGAAACCGTGCTAAAATCAACCCAATTTTCTCACAATAATTATGACGGGTTTCCCTTAAGAGGTATTTTTACCAGTTTGAATGTCCAATAAACATCAGGGCTATATAGAATATATATGATGGCGATGAAAGAAATAAAAATTGAAGAGCAATTGAGTGAAATTGAGATCCATACTTTTGGTAATGAGTAATTCAATGATAATTTCATAGATTCACGATATTCATTCATACATTTACATAAACACTTATTTTATAATTTATTCTATAATATATTGCGGATCTAAAGATAATGTAAAGCGCTTTTTTATTCGGTTACATTATTTATAACTACATTACATAGGTCTTAGAAGAAATTAACATCATAAATGACCAATACCAATACCTACTAATTTCAGCTTTGCTAATATCACCTTTGCTAAGATATAGGTTACAGAATTTCAATTTCCAAGCAGCTAAAAAATTATTTAGACCAATAAAAAAATTGTTCTTTTTTATTACATAAACTAAGTAAAAATAAACGTATATAAAAGACAAAAGATAAACCAGAAATTTAAAACGTTTTGTTTACATCTTTAACTCTGTTACATAATAGCATTTCAACGATGGAAGTTGCAAGGAAAAGTGATATCACTCTCATGGGAAATAAAATAAATAATTCATACAGCGACATGTTTCTCTGAAAGATATTTTATTCATCACAAAGTTGTATCACATAAGAACATATTATGAAAATACCCTTATAAAACTTTACTTACAAACAACACGTTTTATTAAAAATCGTCAACATTATATAAACTAAATAAAAATAAAGAAATATATCTACATTTTATACATATAAAAATACATACTCCAAGAAAGATGTTTTCTTAAAATGTTAACATTTACAAGGTTTGGAATGTAAAATGTCTTGAACTACGAGAGGTATACGAATGAACTATGGAGAGAGTATTATTCTTGTTATAAAAAAGTAAAACACGAATAACTAAAACATGATATGTTATTTGAGTTAATATATTTGACATAATAATTAAATGCATCATCGTAGAACTATCCGCCCGTTAAGCTTAGCTGAAGGGTTACACAGGTGAATATAACAGTCATCCCAGAAAAAACATAGATTAAGTATTCAAAAACATTACGAATCTAAAACAAATTGTCTAACAAAGGTTTAATAGTCTTACGAAGTAAAGATGGACGTTGTCGTTGACAATGAAGAGAAAACCACGCTGAAACAAACAGTTATAGTTGAAAAAATACACAAATAAAAACACTTAGCTTGTCTTAGCATTACCACGTAAGAGATTTGTATTTCCCTCCAAAATGCAAAGCTAATAAGTTTGCTCATCGATAAAAGCTATTCTTATTAAAATTTAATTTCATAATTATTATAATTATCAGTTTACGATTTTAATATGAACTCTTTAACTTTGAAAGGCCAGATATTAAAATATAATTTGTTGGAAAAATTAAATATTACGTTTGAAATTTTAATAGATTATTGATTTTATTTTTTTATGAATTTTTAAATATACTATTGATTGTAACTTTTAACTGTTTTTTTCTTGTACGTAAAGTTAAATCTGAAAGGATAGTTCAATGTTTTTTTATAAATCTTGCAATAAATTACAGGAGAGGATAATACAATGCAGTATAAAGTGAAGTTGACTAAAATAAAATGATTCGTTTTTGTAGGTAAAAATACATTTATTTTGTTCGGTTATCCACTTATTTTTACCCAGTGGAAAAACAAATATTTTTTATTTAATGTATTGTTAGATGCTATTGATTACAGTTTTATGGAAAACATCTTGAGAATTGAACATATTTGTGACTTCCACAGACGCCCGGTGGAACAATCGAATGAAAATAATCTATATAAAATGTCCATATATATCGATATAAATAATCGATTATTTTCCGTTGATTATTAACGTTCCGCAATAAATACAAGTAAATTTATCATGCGGTTATTAACTTAAAACTAAAGAAAAAATCAACTAATATAAATACGAAACGTTAAAAAAAATTGTCCCGGATACGATTTTATCTGCTTCTAAAAAATGTAGAAATGGATCTTCCACAATGAACATTCTCTCTATTTTTATAAAGGTTTTATAAATAATCTACGATGTTAATTTAAATTATCTGCCATTTTCCAAACAAAATACAATGTAAATCAAATTTAAATCTTATGTAATAAAAACATATATTATTACGATTATAATAAGTCAGCTGTATCGATTTGATCAGATATATTTGTATCGAAATATCAAAACATTAACGTACATCGATATTTTATATCGATTAGTTTCATTCGAGTGTTCAACTGGGCGTCTGCGGAAGTGCAACCCAGGATTCAAACTATCAACACCATTCATATTCGTTCATATTCTAAGTTCCTTAACTACCACAATGCTTGGCAAAGTTGCACCTTAAAAATACAAATGGGACATTCTTTACAAATAAGAGAATGTATTTTTTTAACGATCAATATTCATTTATCTAAACAAGTTAAGGAGAACCAAGTGTAACCGTCTTTACACAAATTTATAAGATTGTTAGCAAATGAATAACGTTCATTAATTAGTTCTTAAATATATCAAACTTTATATTTTATTCAACGCAGAAAAAAATAAAATGTTATAAAATCAAAGCTTCATCAATTTTGATTTAAAAGAATTATGCTGAATAACTTATATTGCCCTTGCTGTCTGAGGCTTCAGAAAACTTATTTTCAAATTTTAATTGTAATTTAGTATAATGTGTTATGCAAATAAAGAAATGTATTGTGTCGGGTTGATGTTAAAATTGTTTTCATTACCATGCTCTTATGGTTTTTACCAAAAATATTGTCTTCTCTAATTTCGAATTAGCTTGTTCTTACCTATAAAGCTGTTTGCATGATTAGAGAAGTTATGAGCAAATATCCTTGAAAAGCGAGAAATGTACGGGAAGCCGAAGATAAGAGTTCAAGGTTCCTCTCTGAAAATAAAAAAGCTATTAGGTTTGCAGCTGAAAATAGCAATTTGTAACGTTAAATTGTACCAATAGTACAGACGATACATTATGTATATTACAAGCAGTTATCTATAACTTGTAGGATTATTTAAACAGGATAAATAAAATACACCTTACAACACTAGAAAGTATATTTACACTTATACTGTACTTACATACAAGATGGTAAAATATATACAAAAGATGGTACAAGGCGATCGATTTCAACCAGTTACACCGCTCATCATCAGGCCCAATCAGAGAATCTCAGAGATTGATTCTCTGATTGGGCCTGGTGATGACCGGTGTAACTGGTTTAAATCGATTGCCTCGTACCATATTTTGTGTATATTTTACCGTCTTGTATGTAAGTACAGTATAAGTGTAAATATACTTTATAGTGTTGTAAGACGTATTTTATTTATCCTGTTTAGTTGTAACAACACGTATCATGCTAATAAAGAAATTATTTAAGATTATTTCCACAATTGTTTCTCCAATAATAATGTAATTTTTTAAACTAGCTTTGCATGTATTTTACTGTAAGGAAAAAATCTAAAATATTTATTGTCAGGAAATACGTAATGAATTAAATTACAAACTTTGGAGAAAAGCTTAAAAATTGTATACCGGTATTTAAAAGTGTATATATAATCTAACAATCAGATTATGCTTTCTGTTAAAATATTTTCATTTTATTAAATACTTATCACCTATATACAATACTTCTATCTAACTGTCTTCCGAAGGAAACAACTAAATCTTTTCCTCTAAGAAAAGAGTCCTCCATTATTCTTAAAGGCAATGTTGTGAGAACGCCGTTGTAAATCGAAAAGACAGAGTGGCCCTTTCGTTGGCCTTATTGATATCACTATCCAACTAATTACTAAAAGGTTTTTCTGTAAAACCAGATATTCCTGAAAAAAAAACAACAAAACATAATTATACGTAATTTTAACGCTGACGTGTTGCATTCGTGATAAAACGGAGGGTTGGCCATCTCTGCTTCTATTCTCCAACTATTGAATTATTTTTATTTTTAGTCTTTACTTTTTGAATGTGGTGCTATGACAGTTACCTGTTTTTTTCATCCAAGCTATAATTTCCTGTTATGTTTGAAGTTTATGTTGAACATTTATAAATCTAAGCATCGCATAACCTTTCTTCCTGCTAAATGCTAAATTATGAGTTTTATTTGCCGATTAATCAAGTTCCTTATAAATATTGGTAATTTTGTATTGGTATATTATATGATGGATTGTTTTGTATTGCTCGTAATTGTTATTCTTATGCATGCTGTGAACTTCAGATGCAGGCCACGTTAATAATACGTTTCAGCTATTCTACTAGCTTTTTAGTATTGTAACGTTTCTTTAACTTAGATAATTACTCAGATTTATTGTTTTAACTGACAATAAACAGGTATTTCCATCACATCATTAGGCTAAAATATTTTTAAATTACTGTTATTATTGAGACTGTTGTACTTTAATTGGCTAGTTATTTTTCAAATTTTTCCATTTACTATTGTTCTAGCAGTTCTTTCATTACTTTGCATACTTAATTCATTTCCATACTTGCCACTATTTATGTACGACTAGCTGCAAAGAATATTGTCTCTTGTTTATATACACAATAGGTTACAATGGCTAAATTTATAAACTGAAATCTTCCGTAATTTTTAAACTGATTTCGAATGTGCAAAGTGATTTTAAATGTTTGATACTTCTAATCTGAAGAGCATAGTTCTCCATTACAGTTATTTTAAGCCCTGTAGACTAACTTGTAGACCAACTTCACTTCAATTGCATCATCAAACATCTATGCAATGAACAGTTTTATTCCGTACTCAAGTGTAAGCCTAAAAATAAATACACAAAAAATGAAATCGCAACACAATCTGATTAGTGTTACCTGACGCTTTTATTAACTTAAAGCTGCAACAACTCTGATGGGTTTGGTATGACATAGTCTTTTACTGCTCGCTAAATCCGGTGCGCGGTATTGAATCAAAAATTCATAGCCCCTGAAGGCAATACTCCGAAAAAATACGTAGTTTCGAAGGCATTAGTTTAAAATGCGTAACTCCGAAGCAGTGTTCCGAAATGCACTGCTATGAAAATATTCTCTGAGTACCTTTCGTATTAGTGCATTATCGGAGTAATTATTTTCGGAATAGTGCATTTTTGGAGTAAAGCCATTCGGAATAGTGCATTTTCGGAGTTTTCCTTTCGGAGTAGAGCCTTTAGGAACAGTGCATTTTCGGAGTAATACCTTTAGGAACAGTGCATTTTCGGAGTAAAGCCTTTCGAAACAGTGCATTTTCGAAGTAATGGCTTTCGGGACAATGCGTTTTCGGAGTAATGCCTTTCATAGTGCATTTTCGGAGTAATGCACGGCTCATTGCAACATCTGACAAAACTGTTACATTTTTAAACATGGTCTACCGTATATAGACTCCTGCACCTCTTACCAAAGAAGTCGTCGTCCACCCCGCGCGTGTAGAACTGGTAGACGTCACTGAGGTCACCCCAGCCGTAGCGGTTGCGGGCCTGCAGATGCACCTGGAACACCGACGCGGGCTGGAGCCTCTGGAGAAGGTACCAGACGAAGTGCTGGGGCGGCCCGGACCGCGACTGGGGGGAGAAGCCCACCTCCTGCCACGTCCCCAGCTGCTGGTGCGAGTCATTGATCTGGCCAGAGTCGAGTGTTGAACAGCGAGTTAAGAGTCTTTCCGGAGGTTGCCAGACGCCATCGTGCAGTTTTGCTCCATAAGACCAATCTTAACTCGGTGCCTCCGTTACTTCTCATCCGATCGTCACAAAAAATTCTTCAAAATAAAGATGTAATGTTCTCAAGGTAATAGCATTTTCGATTTCCTTAATTTGGGCATTATAATTTCTTAATAGATTGTTTGATTTTCAATTTTATTACTGTACAATTTCAAATTAATTCGTAAAAACTTCCTAAATATTAAATTTATTTCACTAGAGGACGACCAAAGCTTTAATTTTACACCAAAATGAATTAAATTTGACGATCAGGTGAGGAGGAACGGATGCACAAATTTAATATTGGTCTTAAGCGACAAATCTCAGAGATGGTGTCCGGCAACTTTTGGTGATGAAGACTCTGAACTGAATTCACATTGTTATTTTACATGCAGTTGAATTTAATAGTATTTACGTATGTTTTACAGGATGGCTTATTAGAAACAACTTGGTCCGGTTGACTGAGTAATTGATTTTAGAGGAAAGAATTGATTGAGTTTTAAGGGTTTTTTGTGGTTTAACGCCAACAGCGTTTTTGTCCAGAGTATAATACAAACATTTATAACAGAAAGGGCCAAACTCCTCAAATTTGTGTAGACCTTGAACCTTGATTTGAGCTCTTGACTCCTTCGAACCAAATTCCAAGACGCTAACTGTTAAGCTAGTGAGAGGCATCTGCGAGGTTTGATCTGGTTTACTGACAAACTGATTTAAGACTACTTTGTTATTTAAGTTGACCGCAGTGCTCATTCTTAGAACATAAATAGTTTAAATGTTAGATCCTAGAAAATCTCACGTCCAGATTGAAAATGATTATAACATTTTCAAAAAGGCGCAAAGAATAAAACATCGATTAATCTTCAAAATTGTTGAAGCGACAAATGACTACAATTAACAAAAAAAGTATAACTCAAAACAAATTTAGGGTGCAGATTGACCAATCACAGCTATTTCTTATGAATAATTACCATAAAAGTGTAAACAAGTTCTTATCTGTGGTTGATAAAATTCACACACAAAAATTGGTTTTATGAACAGTTTAACTGTTCGACCAAATTTTTTGAAATAAATGTAGCATGAATTCTAAAACAGATTTCGTTATTATTTTCTCAATAAATTATAGGTCTGGGATTTAAATGTGGCAGATCGTCTAAAATAATGAGTTTATATATGTCTTATTTGAAGTAAAAGCTTAGTTCAGTACAGTAATTAGTTACATAGTTATTAGTTTTGTATTTCAAACTAAACGAAATATTAAGCTTTAAGTTTCCTTTTGTTTTATAGAGGAAATGATCCTACATTACCGCGATCTCCCAAACTATTGAGCTGAACATTTCCAAATGCAAACTGTAAGTAATTGGCAATGATAAAGGAAGGTAGTATTTTGAAAGACGGAAATATTCAATACTAAAACATTAACAGGTAAGAAGCTGAAAGAACAAGTAATTGAACGCTATTAAACAAGTACAACTAATTGAAACATTGTACCAATTTGCATATATTTGCGACTAGCTTTTAATTTGGTTGTAAGTAAATAAATTGTACAGTTGTTGAAGTTCTCTTTACATACCTTGAAACCACTGTCTTTGACTTCCCTCATCATCTACCCATACTTAAGAGCGGGATAAGAGCCTAACTAACTTTATAGTAAATCTTATAAAAACTAGCTGCACAAGACGTAAATTCTATTGTATTTTTATGAAAGAACACAACATTTGATTACGTAAACCATTTGTTTATCAAATTATTGGAAACCTCCAATTAAAAATATATTTTTTTAAGAGTTGTGGTTGAACATGTTATTAATATTTCTTAAAATTGTAAGTGTTAATTGTATTTCCTTACCTGAATCCTCCGGTATATGAATCGCACCTCCAGTATTGAAGAGACCGACTCGACGACGGCTGTCAGATTATAACTGTTGACGGAGTAGCTGTAAGGCGAACTCACCACCTTGGCACGGCCCGGCTTTCCTGTAACAGTAGTGTCGTCAGGTTGTCATCTGTTTAATGGTATTTCAAAACTCCTTTAAACTCTTTTAAAAGCTCCTAGCTCATGACCCTCCCGAATTTTAAACGCAAGCAGATCATAACACTCATCCACACTCAAACGTAGGCAAAAAATAACCCTGCTAAATGTTTTAAGGTTATCAATATTTTAACAAAATAGATTACCTACTTCCAATAACTATATGCTCCATAAAACGAGTTCTTACAATCCAATATTTTCTTTACTCCCTCTTTCAGGAGGCACGGGAGGCTCTTCACGAATACTATACAGGTTTTTTTAAGTATAATATACTAAAAATCTCACTTATAAATAATTCAAACATTTCGCTATGATATTATATTTGTTTGTTAAAAAGATCAAAAGACAAATTAAGGTTTTTAATAAAGAGATAAGAAATCATTTTAGGTATAATAAATCTACGTCGCAATTAAATTTTCGAAAAAGATACAAATACATTTTATTAAAGCACATGCGTTGACATACAAAGATGTCCCCAGATGTATCATGTACCGGGATATCCCTAAGCCATCTCATTAATTATTGACCTAGTTTCAAGTTCAGGCTGTAAAAGTATTGTTATATTTGTGTCTGATGGTAGGGTAAAGTATACGTCATTACATACTATTCAATGGCGTAACATTGAATGAATTGCATACTGTAATTCAAACTAATTGGTCATTAAACGTGCATTATTATAATGGATTTATCTATACAATGAATTGCCTGTTATTAGTCACTTAGTTTCTATAATTTAAAAAGTAATTATCACTGAACTAAAATAAATAAAGAGCGGTTTTCCAAAGAAAGCCCGGATCACAACACTACTCTTAGTACAAGTGAATATGGATAGTTTCCTTCAACGTGATGAACTGAGATACTCAAATGTATACTTACAGCAGGTTCCAAAGTAATGAATGTTTCATTTAACGTACCAGTTATGTGGATGTTTTCCTTGGTTTTCCCGAGGGAGTTTTCCGCCGCGCAGGTGAAGTTGCCGAAGTCTGATGACTGTATGTTGATGATACTGAGAGTGTGACGGTTGCCGTTCTTGTCCAAGGAATACCTGTTGGATGACGTCACTATGCTACCGTCACGGATCCACACCATCTGAGGGTGAAATTAGCATGTATTTAAAGATACATTTAGTGAAAATTGTTAAAAGGATTTAAAGATTATATCCATCTAATAATACTAAATTTTATCAACGCCAGCATTACATTGGATGACTAATAAATTTCTTGGCCTTTTATATATTTCTCCTTCTTGAAGGTTTATTTATATGCTTCTCATTTCCTTCGTTTATTTATAAGCTGGAAATATTATCAGATATATGTTTTTTTATCCAAAGATTCTGTGTTATTCTCACGACGTATTTCCAAGACTTTTTATTTTAAGGAAATACAATTTTAAATTTAAGAGAATTTTAAAGCATAATTGTTATTTATGGTCTCATTTTTTTTACAAATTCGATTTTAGGTTTGAAGAAGATTAGCAGCCAGTGCAAAGTTCAGTTTGTTTTCAACGCACTTAAAATCATATGGTTACAACTATCAGCTGAGAAGAATTCTATCCATGGAAAATAGTGGAGTGAGGATGGGTTGTAAACATCAAGATATAAAGCAAATATCGATTATTTTTAATGCTATGTTTCAGTTTATGTGTCCAAGGCAATGGGAAGTGGTTAGTATAACATTATTTCATTTGTTATGTTTATCCTTACTTTATTAAGACGTATAATGAAGGGTGCGTGTAAGAGCTACAGAGAGCTTGAGGTGGCCGGCTACAAAGTTGTTCTAGGTAGAGTACGAACAATTTGTAATTATTTTCTTGCTATCCCCATTTCTCACATGTTTTCAGGTTTAAATTCTTAAACTTTAAGTTAAGAGCAAACAACACGTTAATCCTCCTAATGATTCCAGTTAAGAATTATGTTGATCATAGTTAAAAATTCTGTAGGAAGTAGCGTTCCAATTGCAGAAGTTTTGTTAATCAAGTTATATTAGTAACCACAACCTGTAGTTATATGACAAAAACGTCAGGTTATATATAATAAAGCATATATTGTAATCAACAGCAGCTACGCGTTTTCCTCACGTTGGGTGTTGGATTTCCGTAGACCGTGCAGACCAGGATCTCATTCCGACCCTCGGCAGTCTGGACTCGACATCGCTCCACCTCAATCTCTGGTGCATCTGGAGAAAGGCATACATGTTTTATAAATAGTTTATTCAATTGTGTTTCTTATTTTTTTATTTTGCCATGAAACCGTGATGGTAAACGTTTAGCGTCAGGATAATAATTATTTGCACACCTAGGCTAGTAAGCACGAGTACGTTAAGCGCCTGAAGGCGTTATGGCTCTTGCTACCCGAGGTGCGTATACTATTTTATCGCCCCCCTCCCACCCACAATATATACAACGTACATATAAAAAATAGTTTAATTACTTTGTAGTTTTATTACAAACAAATAAGATTTTTTTTAAAACAGCTGATGCAAATTGTATGTTGTAAAAACTTTGATTGTTGTGAACGCAACCAGCTGATACTATTGGAACAGCTGATTGCCTGAAGTGTAATCGCAACGCTGTGAGTCATCACCTCCCTGGTCTGGAAAATAAAGCTCATTACTTACCTCTCAAGATAGCTACATTTAACATGTGGTGTGCGATAAAAATCATTAGGAGTCACATGTTGTGGGTTCTCCACGACGTTTTTGCGATCTCTAAGTATTGTAAACAAAAAACACATACGAGATTACGGTCCTTTAAAACTCTCTTAAGAGATATAAATATAATGTTAAGAGATATTAACCTTAATAGGTCATACGGGGACGGCTTAGTAATAACTATATCGTTCTTATCATCTGGTAATGACATGATAGATGAATTTCATAATATTCACAAAGGTGCAGAAGTAAATATTACTCGTGGCTGATAGTTTATGATAGTGGTTTCGAATATCATAAATAAGGCAGCAATGATTACCCTATTTAAGCTAGCTAAGTTATTTAAGCTGCTGATAGTGAAGTCCTTAGTTTTGAAGCTGACGTTAATTTTTTAAATACTATGATACATTTTATAGCTGTCGAGTGATTTACACTGAGACAAATACATGATTTATTCGTGAAAAATCAATCAAGTTTGTATTTGTCTTACATAATCACTACTACGAGTAAAGAAAAATGACGTATTCATTGGAACTCGAACATTTATACTTACACTTCAACACATAGAAAGATTAATATATTTATTCTTCAAATACAAGACTCGTAAAACCGCAGCTATGTTAAACTTGTTTAGCTTATGTATTGTTGCCTCGGCTAAATTGGTTATTACTTTTTAGCGAATTTCCCCTATAGGGAAGAAGCTATTACCGTAGGTCTCATGGTAAGACTTAAGTCCGAGACCATGATAACTTTTTGTTTTGAGATCCCCGGATGCCAAAAACACTATTCGTTCAAATTTATATATATATATATATATATATATATATATATATATATATATGTGTGTGTGTGTGTGTGTGTGTCCGTGAATGTGATAACTTGAATAAAAAAATACGATTTCGATGAAATTTGGCTCAAAAGTGTAAAGTGACATTCATGACTTTCAGTTCGAAAACCAGAAAAATCGGACCATGGGAAAGGGGGTTTATGGGGTTTCAAAATTTTTCAAAAATCAGTTTTTTGCACTTTTCACCCTGAAATTTTTAAAAACCACAATTTTTTTTTACCATTTTACAGAGCTTAAAAAACAAACAATATAATATTTTTAATCATTAAGCTAGGTTAAATGGTTGCGGAGAAAATCCAAAAAAGTATTCATAATATCTCCCATGTTAATCTTATGGGAAATGATTTTTAGCTTTTCCTCAATTAATTTTACTGTAAACTTCACATTTGCTTTTACCAATCAGTTTAGCTCTACAAATCAATCATTTTGGTGTTTAAATTTTGAATCTACGTTCAACCATTGCCGATATATTCAAAGTGCTAAACACAGTACGTTGTCCAATGTTAGCCTTATGGAGATATTACAAATTTGATATCTCGATTATTTATGAACGTGTATTGATGAAACTTGGTATGTGGCTTCACCTAGTACTGGTATATTGATATTTGCACAACAAATTTATATTTTATTGATTATTCCCTTAGCAGCAAACCTGCATACTCATCCCTAATGTTATTCCTAAGAAGAATACGTAAAGTTGTATATCTCCCTTAATTATGAACATAAATTGTTAAAACTTGGTATGTAGCTTCACCTGGTTGAGTTATATTAATAATTGCAAAAAAACACATTTTTATCTTCCTTGTTGCAGCAAACCTACGTACTCATCCCCAATTTTATTCTTATGGAGAATAATTAAAATTGTATATGTAGCTTATTTGTGAATATATTTGTATGAAACTTGGTATGCGGCTTTATGTGGTACTAAGACATATATTATGCATTAGAAATTCGCTGAGTATGCAGGTTTGCTGCGACTGGGGTATTTCTTTTTCCAAAGTTGATTTTTCGGACATTACACTACACATTACATTACACTTAAAATTGATTAGAACGTAACTGTTTAAATATTATTCGAGTATATATCGAAAAACAACTCCAGTTAGGTAAATGTATCAGTCGGTAGAGTAGCTGACAAAATTAACTGCTCTGTTTTCAACAGTCGTTCGACAACCAAAAGCCAATCGCTTTACTGTAAAACTACTAGACCATTTTCAATCAGTGTGAAGCTAATAGGTTGGAACTAATAAATGAGCTTATGTGGGAATCAATATAGAAATGCATGTGTGATTGTAACATTGCGTTTAAAAGAGTTTTCCAAATGGCATAGAATGACTGGATTAAGCTGGACTGTACTATGGTAAACATTGTTACCCGTTGAATTAGTTTTAACAAGGTAAATTGTATTCCCGTTACTGTTGTGGTTTTAGCAACCGATTAAATTACCTCTCTCTGGATATTGGAGTTCTATGCTATTGCAATGGAGGAAGAATTGTTCACACGTTATTCTATTTTATTTTATTCAAAGAACATTTACAATTTTTTTTTATAAAATTGTTTTTAAACAGAATTATAATTGTTTCATACATAAAAAAATTACAATTATATCTACAGTACGTGATTGTGGTTTGAATTCTATATTAAACAGTATTCCCTTGAGCATCACTGGTCATTCCTCTATTAATCAATGACAAAGCTATATAAGTTTTAATTATGCAATTTTATTTGTCCACCCAATGGCCTTAAAATAAGTATAGTTGTGTGTCGTTGGGAGGGAATTTAGAATTGCATATGTATACTTTATATCTACGTAACGAGTAAAACATTATATTTTCATATTCGAAATACTTATACTGCCAAACAAAATAATGTTGATACATTTATCAACGTAAACGTGAAATCAATTTTATTTCAATACAATTCTTATATTTTAAATCGCATTAATTCCAAAACAAAACTTATGGATACCGTTATGATAATTAAAACTCTCTAAGATCTACCCCGTAGTTAAAATAAAATACCCCCGTTGCAGTAAACCTGTATACTCAGCGAATTTCCAATGCATATATATATATATATACCATACACAGCCACTTACCAAGTTTCACAGACACGTATTCACAAATGAGCCGTGTATTAAATTTTATTTTTTCTCCAAAAGAATAACATGGGGATTGAGTACTCAGGTTTTCTGCAACAAGGAACAGAAAATATTAGGATTTAATGCAAATATCAACAGGCCACAACCAGGTGAAGCCACATACCAAGTTTCATCCGTATCCATTTATAAATAAGCAATTTATACAATTTTAATTATTCTCCATAACAATAACATGGGGGGCTCAGTATGCAGATTTGCTGTAACAAGGAACACAAATTATGGCTTTTTATACAAATATATATGTAACTCAACTAGGTGAAGCTACATACCAAGTTATATTAATTTATGTTAATAATTAAGGGAGACATAGCATTTTAATTGTTCTCCATAAGAATAACATGAGGGCTGAGTACGCAGGTTTGCTGCTACAGGAATCTTTAGCAAAAAAATTGTTTTTTGTGCAAATATCAATATACCACAACCAGATAAAGCCGTATATCAAGTTTCGTCAGTGTACGTTTATAAAGAAGCGAGATATAATTTTTCTTATTCTCCATAAGAATAACATTAGACAACGTACTGTGTTTAGCACTTTCAAATATCTCGGTAACCGAGTGACGTAGAGGAATGATCAAAACACCAAATTGTGTGCTTTTTTAGCTGAACCCAATTGTAAAAACTAAAATTTGACTATTTCAAAAATAATTTGTAAAAAGTTCAAAAAACCCATTTTTGGGGTACAAAACACCCCCAAAACAACCCTTTAGATAGAGCGATATGGCTGGTTTTCGAACTTAAAGTCATAAATGTTACTTTATATGTTTGTACCAAATTTAATTAAAATCGGACCATTTTTACAAAAGTTATCGTGCTTTTATATATATATACAGTATTGAACGAATGAAAGTTTTTGGCATCTGGGGACCTCAAAACGAAAAGTTATAATGGTCTCGGGCCTAGGTCTTACCATGCCGACTACGGTAATAGCTTCTTCCCTATAGGGGAAATTCGCTAAAGTCTCCAGTATTTAGTTATTTTAATTAAAAACTATTCTGTGTGACTTTAGAAAATCTTGTTTCTTTAGAGGGCAGTAATAAGTATTTATTCTACGGGGATTTCTAATAGAGCAAAGTTATAACAAATTCTAAACCGCATGGAATATCAAAACTCATAAACTGTCTGATAGTACTGTTTTCCAAGTCTTTCCCGTGCTCTACATATCCATTGACCCCAGAAAGCAATTTATATAGTTATTCAGAACATTTTGGCAACACAATTTTCGCTAAAATATTACACTTTTACCATATCGTTTCTCTTAGCTCCACGAATATTCAGTAATTGCATTCAACGATGGAAGACACAATTAAAGTTTAAATCTGAAGTTCTCGTGAAAGAATCATATAAGGTATAAGATCCTATTCCCCCGAGCAAGAGGAGATAGTTAAGGGCGTTGTTTACAGGGGTATTAATTAACCAATACCAGCCAATAGTAGACGTGCTGCATTGTCGAACAGCTCATCAGCTGGTCGGCATTACACTCAAGTGATATTTTTCTAAGGCAAATAGCAACACTGACAGTGTGGAGCTTTATTATTTGCTGGAGCATCCTGTCATATTTCCTGCTTCCAAGTAAATGTCGTATGGCGTACTCACGTAAGACGTCTAGTTGAAGGTCCACTGTAACAGGGGGCCCCACCCCGTTGGACGCAGTGCATTGGTACAGACCAGCATGGTGACGGTCCACTCTCTCTATCGTGATGGAGAACCCCTCGTTGTGGAGCAGTGGACTACCCTGGAACCCCGGTGTCGTGTTATACTTGAAAAAAATGTTAACGATACTTAAGTAGTTTCCTACATATTCGATTATATGTAAACATAGGAGTTGTATAGATCGAAGGATGTCAAATTTCTTAGTTTTGTTTTCCAAAATGGAAAATACAAATCATGTTATTTATTAAGTTATATTTTAAATTATTAATACTGGCATATAGGTAAAACGCATACTGGCATATTACCTACAAGTACAATAATCATGAATGAAACACTTGTACATCTGCATTTAAAGGGTGATTGTATATTACGTAACTTAAACCACTTCACTTTAACTATCGAGCGAAAAATATGTAATGCATATAAAATAGTTTGAAACTATCATCAAAGTGTCGAGTTAACAAGAACAACTTTTGTGACATTCGACCGCACTGACGAGTTTGAATTGAACCATTTCAATCGTGAAATCTCACTGATTAATCTAATGGGAAAATAGATTCTTTCCTATAGAATGTACATGTCAAAACCTGAAAGTTTTACTACGGTTCATTAATACAAATCATATTTAAAAAATAGGTATAGGTAAATAGGTAAAAATAGGTATACTTGTATTAATAATTTGTAAAAATTAAACATCGTTAAATGTTAATTCGTTTTTGGTCCCTAAGTTTTAAAATAGTAGAACCAATTTTTTAGCCATAAGTTTATATTTTAATAAGACAATTTAAAACGTTGCCAAACTCATTATATATAAGATTTTTATATAATCTAATAAAATATAAGTACAATTATCTAACAACCTTCTTTGACGTTTTTTTGGTAATATCTAAACAACTCTACAGAACAAAGCTGGTAATTTATTACAGATTAAATAGAACCCTGATCACTCTGCGAATGCGCGAACTTGCCTCTCCTCCCTTTGAGTGTTCCCACAAAGCGCTGCTCAGTTGTTCACTGCTTCATGGATAACTTAAATCCAGCAAGCAGTGCAATAGCTCAGGGGATAAAATACCAGATAACAAATTATGCCGTCTCGTGTCAGAAGCCTAATTGACTTTTTTTCTTTTGAATTATAAAATTTACCTGAATACTTCATTAATACTATTTGTTAAGAACACGTGTCAAACCTAACAACTAACTACCATGACTTATATTATTTTGAATTTGTCCATTAATGGTTAAGTTGGCATAGCTAAAACAAGAGTATATTGGTTACTTCATTAAAATTAATTAATACAATTATGAAACCCCACCATCTTATCCATGGCCGAGTTCAATCTGTTTGCGCTTACCATTATTAGTGTTTCAAAAAACTAGTTGCGCATTATTTTTGGAAATAGGCCTAATTGTGTAAAGCAATCTTAAGTGAAAAAATATGATTAAAAACAAAAAGGATACCTCCTCGAAATCAATTTGCTACATTCTCTATTTATTTATTTGTGTTTTAACTAATATTTACAAAAATATTTTTAATTACACTTGACTATTATAGCAGTTTAATCTAAATAAAAACAATACAATTTATGAAAGAATTTGGGGACAAAATAATTTATTTTTATAGTATAAATTCTGGAAAAAAAGACATGCAGGAAAAGTCAGGAATGTATGGTGCAAATTGGGTTTGCAAGTAAACAAAAAAAAAATAGCGAGTTCTATGTCCCGGGGGTGGGGGGCGGAATAGGACTGGAGACGATGGTTTGAAAGTCCTTGGGCTGAAAGTACAATGAGTTCGGTCATATACAGACCGGCGTGGCTGGACTCTTGTTACGTCACCGCGTCGGGCCGAGCTTATAAATCCAGTCTCGGTTGGGGGCTGTGGCATTACTCATAGAGATATTTTGCTCAAAGCCTTACCCGAGAGTCGTGAATTTCTTCCATTTTTAAAGTATGAGTTTCACTTTTCTATTTAGCTATAATTTATCAAATCACTCCACGTTTTTCTCAATTTTATTTTCAAAAGAGAGGATTCAGTCTATACACAATTATTTTTGTTGTTGTTGATTCGAAGTGATCAATCAACTACGTCTATCTGACAGTTCCCGATGATCAACTCAGGTTACCTGGCGGTGCCAGATGATGGACGGCATGGGGTTCCCCGAGGCGGTGCAGGAGAGGGTGACTGTTCCTCCCTTGCGGGTGACCATCTGGCCGTTGGGGAGGGTCGTGTGGATGCTCGGTGGCACTGCACAAGATCCCATAGCAACTGAGTAGTCATCAGCTTTACCGTACACATGCGAAGGGATGTATTAACTCATTCTATTAAATATGTTCCGAAGCATTACACCGTTAAGGGCACTTTAGTTTTCGAAAAGGTTTCAAAGAATAATTAGATTAATTGTAGGGTATCCCGTAATGACTTCACCAGATTATTCTCCATTGTTTCACTGAGTTTTCCATCCTTCAACTTTATTTAGCTATAAATTATCAATAATTATTATTGTTATCAAAAATATCATGTATTAAAATTGCGAAAATCTTAATACATTGTTATTAATCTTTTACCATAAATAACTCAGCCAAAGTCATATAATATCGGTATGGATATAGATGGATAGGTTTTACAGTCATATGTGTTACCCGGTAATATGGAGACAGATCATATGAAGACAAGGGTTAATGTTTAAAATCTTGAGTTTTTATATATTAATATTTTACGAGGTAAACCCCAATTTCTAAATGGAGTCAATCGAAAGGTGGTATGAATATTATGAAGATCAACAGTGAACGATTAATAACATGCACTTTTATGATTACGCAACAAAAAAATATAATTTTCAGTTCTAAACAAATTTGTTAGACTTGGTTTTATTCGTTTGAACTTGGCGTTTTTATTATTTAAGTTATTATATTTAAGTTATTTAAGTTGCTGACATTTTTCGTCATAATAAAAACAACCGTGACTTTTTGTTGCCTGATATAATAGTTCTTGCAAAATTTATTACAAGTCGGATGTGTTTATAGAACCAGATGGACTGTATATTTATGGGACAATACTACTTTGTTCTTTCCTGTGAAACAACCCAAAGCAAAGTTTGTGCTGTCATTTCAGGGCACCCTGTTTAGTTCATTGATGAAATTCTGATACGAAACTCGTTATCAGCTTAATAGCAGTTCCCAAGTTGTTGCCCCCTTTTAATAAAATATCTCTCAAAGACATAGGGGATACAGGCTATGCAATATGTCTAAAATATACATCCAGTTTAATAAATACTAATGAATAATGTTCAGTATTATTGTTTACTGGGATAAAGCGTAATACTTACAAATATTGTATTGGAATAATTTATTATTTAATACAGAATTGTCTACTGGTTGTAAAAAGAGTGAAGGTAGATTAAAACTGTTTAAATAATTAATTTCAAACCTGAAAACGAAACTGATCTCAAGTCATAAGTTTGTCTTGAAAATGCTGAAGCAAGCAAGTAAACAAATCCAAACTGTTTAATATAACTGACGCTTTATAACCACAGTACCCCTACCCTAATGAAGTATTAGTCACTGAAAACATTAAATAATCGCACTATAAATTACGGTTTCTACACCCTAGGATAGTAGTATGCCCTTTTGGATTAAGATTCTATATATCACATTATAATATTTTTATCCTTGAAAACATATTTCAAACATAATTATTATTTACTATAAACTGTGCTTTATAAGTCTAAGAGTTCTTGAAATTTAAAAACTGTTAATAATACCTTGCCAATAGTATGAATAATTTACATTGTTATTTATTATAATGTATACGGAATATAAAGATTGAGTTAGGAGTGAATGCAGCATACATTAAGATAATCAAGTGGCAAATGTATTACAAAGCAAGAGGAAATTTAGGATCTATATGTGTTCATTAGACTGACTTGTTTTGAATTTGAACAAGAGCTCAATTTTAATTAAGTTTCAAAAAGTTGTATTTGTCTATTAATTGAGTGCTTTTGAAAAATCCAATTAAACAATGTATTTGACAATAAATTGCTCTATGCGAGTGTTGCTACCCCATTGATTACATTTGGTAGAAACATGAAACTAACGCTTAATCCAATACACAGCTTCTATGTGCTTTAATTAAAGCCTGTTTGTAGCAGTTAGTTTTGCGCGGGCAGGGACAAAATGGTGTTGTGAGCATTGGTTATTAAAGATTCTTCCCGTTTAATATTCAGGGCATATTTATTTTTAATTCCGTATAGTTGAAAACTATTTTATCCATGGTGGCAATTAGCAGGGAATTAATTATCATAAATATTATACATTTTCTTAATTAATACAGGATTAGTAACATACAAAATCAGGGAAAACCCTAAAGGTGTTACCAAATGTTACTGATACGCATCCTTGATGGATTTAGATCAGTAGTTCACGACCACACCATGACAAATTTCCCCTTTTAGGGTACATGTGCTGTGGGTTTTCTGTGTTACGTGAAGGGCCCAAATCAATGTTAAATTTGTAAAAATATATTATCTCTTTCAGTTGTACTGTGAACTTTACAATAACCGAATTAAGTTTGGCACAGAGGTACATTTCTATGTTATCATAATATAAATACATAATTTTAAATTATTTATTTTGTCTAAATTGGGATATTCATATGTTATCAGTAATTATTTTGCTTATCTTCCCCCACTTAAGGCACACGTATTGGTGGTAAAGCATAAAACAATCAGTTGTGAACTAACAGGAGGGTTTAATTTTGTCTGGAGGGTAATTTTGCTTGTTAGATAAACTTTATTAGAGTATCCACCACCCACCCAAGACTTGGACGCTGTGGACCTGATCTCTGGTGGGACTGTCGGCGATCTGGCACAGGTACTCGCCCGCGTCCTTCGCGGTGATGTTGGCGATCTTGAGACTGAAGCCGTCGTGGAGGCTGAACCGCGGGTCCCGGACGACCATCAGCTTGTCCGCTGTGAGCACTGTGGAGCCCCTCCGCCACAGAAGTACGTATGATCCTGAGGAAATACGGGGTAGAGAGTAACATGTAGAGCAAACTATAGGATGGAGCGTTGAGCCCCTCCGCCACAGCAGCACATACGATCCTGAGGAAATACAGGGTAGAGAGGAACATGTAGAGCAAACTATAGGATGGAGCGTTGAGCTCCTCCGCCACAGCAGCACATACAATCCTGAGGAAATACGGGGTAGAGAGTAACATGTAGAGCAAACTATAGGATGGAGCGTTGAGCCCCTCCGCCACAGCAGCACATACGATCCTGAGGAAATACGGGGTAGAGAGGAACATGTAGAGAAAACTATAGGATGGAGCGTTGAGCCCCTCCGCCACAGCAGCACATACGATCCTGAGGAAATACGGATTAGAGAGAAACATGTAGAGCAAGCTATAGGATGGAGCGTTGAGCCCCTCCACCACAGCAGCACATACGATCCTGAGGAAATACGGGGTAGAGAGGAACATGTAGAGCAAACTATAGGATGGAGCGTTGAGCCCCTCCGCCACAGCAGCACATACGATCCTGAGGAAATACAGGGTAGAGACGAACATGTAGAGCAAACTATAGGATGGATCATTGAGCCCCTCCGCCACAGCAGCACATACGATCCTGAGGAAATACGGGGTAGAGAGGAACATGTAGAGCAAACTATAGGATGGAGCGTTGAGCCCCTCCACCACAGCAGCACATACGATCCTGAGGAAATACAGGGTAGAGAGGAACATGTAGAGCAAACTATAGGATGGAGCGTTGAGCCCCTCCACCACAGCAGCACATACGATCCTGAGGAAATACGGGATAGAGAGGAACATGTAGATGTTCCACTAAAAGTTCAAAAGAAAATGACACGAAATTAATTATTATTATAAGGTATGGGGACAATTGCTGAGGTAGTTCAGGGAATCTAAATTAAATATAATATGATAAGGTATGGTGTACTTCAGGGAATATATACCGGGTGTCCCAAAAAGAATGGATCAAAAATAAACTGGCATAATCACTTTATTATTAAAGATAAAAAGTTAACTTTATATACAATTTTTTCCTTAACTTCCCAAGTTTTTCCTACTATGGTTTCACTGCCTAACTTCTACATCTTCTCCGTTATTTGCTCGAAGAAAGTCAAGTCGGTGTTCCAGCTCTGACCACACATTGTGGCGCATTTTATTGGCTATTTTTCCAAAGGCTTCCCTTATCTTTTCTTTAAGTTCATCTATGTTTGAGATCGGCGAGCGATACACTTGATCTTTCACAAACCCCCAGACAAAAGAATCACATGGCGTAATGTCTGGAGATCTAGGAGGCCACCGTATGGGACCTTCGCGACCAATCCAACTGTCTGGGAAGGTTTCATCCAGTGACTCTCTCACAAATAATGTCCAGTGCGGAGGAGCACCATCTTGCTGGAATATCAAGTTTGGTTGGAATGCCTCTAATTGAGGATAGGCGTAGTTTTCCAGCATGTCGAGGTACACGTTTCCAGTAACTGTTTGCTCATGAAAGAAAAAGGGGCCTATTAAGGTGTCATAAGCAATGAAACACCAGACGTTCACTTTGGGACTGTCTCTTAGTGTTCACGAACAAAATGCGGTAATTGTGAACCTAAAATCCTTACATTATGTCTGTTTATGTTTCCGGAAGTGTGGAAGGTTGCTTCATCAGAAAAAAATCTTTTCAAAAACTGGTTATCTTCAGCAACTTTATCCAGCATATCAATAGCAAAATCTTTACGGAGCTGTTTGTCGTTTGGTTTTAATTCTTGCAAAACTTGAAGCTTTTATGCTCGAAAGTGTAGTATCTTGTGAAGACCTTGTGTATCTCTGTGAATACGAGACCTAGATACATTTAACTCACGTTCAGCAGTTCGAAGTGACTTTCTTGGGCTTTGAAGGTATGCATCTCGAATGCTGTCTACAGCTTCATTCGACAGTCGAGGCCTACCTAACCTTTTTTATGGCCGATGTTTCCAGAATCCTTAAACTGTTTGTACCATCGCTGGACACTGTTTCTGGATGGTGGATTTTGATTGAAGACAGTTCGAAATCTTCGTTGCACTTTTACCACAGATTTCGTCTCTATAAACCATTCAATACACTGGGCTTTCAACTGCACCTCCATATTGCAACTGTAAGGTTAGGTTATGTTTTGAAAATTCAAACATGCTAACAACAATGGAACAGTTGTTATAGTTGTTATTGTTCAAGGGGTACTAAAAAAAAACTTAAAGATGCCAGCTTTGAAATTAGCCATAATTGACTTTTCTACGACCCTTGGTAACACGTATTGTTGATGAGCTGTAGATTTGATCAATTCTTTTTGGGACACGGTGTATAAAAAAATCATGAGATGAGGTAGCGAACAATGCTCGTAAAAGACCAACGAGTGAAGTTAAAATAAGGTTACTTTACCTTCGTCTTCAGCTTTAAAACTATTCAAATGGACGACCGCGATTTCGGAAGTCAGAACACATCAGGTTGAATTCAATTACAAGATTTCACATTTGGATTGTTTAAAGCTGAATATGGAGGTAAAGTAACCTTATTTTATTATTTATCAGCGCCTTGTAAATGAAAGTGAATTGAATAAGTAATGTGTTTAATAACATGGCTAATATCGGCCATTGCTGCTGAGATTGCTGCTGAGAGGTGTTTTTTTTAATTCCTACATATATTATAGTAAAGGAAAACGCTTCTTCATCAGACACTAGGCCACTTAAAATATTTTGTCCTATGCAATATTCAGTTCTTATTGTATTAAACTAAAAATAAAATTAAAAATAAGCTCTTTATCAACACTGAAAGTTCTATGTGCAAACTACTGACTCCTCTACGTATTTTTCCTTTAGGCCTCCTTTTTATAGGTTTTATATAAGTAAATATAAATTAAATTTCCTTCTACTATTATATTTAAAAGTTTGTTTTGTTTTTGTACTCACTTGTGGAAAACTCACCGAGGTGGTCGACGGCACAGGGTAGGATGATGGTTTCTCCCTCCACCGTGCGGTGAGTGTCAGATTTGGTCACGAATTTGGGTGGGTCAGTGCCTACTCCTGGAACAGAATAGGTCGATAACTCCTCAACACTATAATGTAATGACAATCCTACCTATCTTGATATGACATATCGACAGCTAACTATTAAAATTGTAATAGTGGAAAAGTCATTACAAGATGTAATGTTGCCAAAGTATATAGGTGACAGCAAGTGCTGTTTTTGATTTGCAAAACTTCACAAAAATATTATTTTCAGTATAAGGAAAGAATATAAACTAAAGACAGCTCTATTTTAAGAATTTGTTGTTATTTATATGTTTAAAATAAATCAAATGTATGTAGAAATCTAGTGACATGAGTTTAAAACAAAGAATAGTTTGGAAAACATGGATTAAAAACTGAATTTCACCCATATTTAAAATTTATTTTCGTTTTGTAAATTGCATATTTGTTAAATTTAACTTTGAAAATTGCGTGTTTGAATCTTGTTTTCAATATTTAGAGTACAAATACAGGATTGTAGCTAAATTACTAAAGTTTGGCTGGAAAATAAACTTGATATCCCAACGCTTAAGCACTTTCAACCCCATTAACATTACCAATGTATCTATTTTTTACAACTTTGTTTTTGTGTATTAATATATAAATTTAATTAAATACAAAAACAGAACTTGGAAATTTATAATACGTGTTTTTTATTCAATTGCATTTTTATTTCATAAACTGTTATTGGTTTTTGATTAAGCTTTGATACTATTGTGGTAGATGTAGATATCACGTCAAACACTGAATATGAATAAACATGTCACTGCAGCGCTGTAATTAAGCCCCTCACACGAGCGGTGAATACTGATGTCGCGTTTATTTGACTTCCTTTTAACCTATAATGGTCCACGTTTTACATCATCCCTTTTCATTACCACATGTTCTATCGCCCTTACAGTCATTAATCTGCAGTCATTAACGCCCTTTAGTTTGGAAGGTTTTGAAATCAGTTTTAAAAATCAGTTACTTTTTCCATGTCTTCACTAATCAATTAAACTTGTTGTATAAGGAGGATTGAATATTGTCAAAACTTAATTTGCAAGCAAATCACATTCACTAGTTTACAGATTAAATCTTTGGGGCATCCAGCTTGGTAGTCAACTAAATACTACACAAATATAGATAAAGAAACAATAAAGGTTTTTAGAATCAAAATAAAGCTGTCACACTCTGCAAAAACAATATGTTTTGCTATTTATAGTACCAACAGATGGCACAAACAAACAACTAATTAACATACATATACATACCATACATTAACATACCATAGGTACATTCTATCTGACAGATAAAAATAGTATAGTATATTATGAAAGGGGAGGCAGATTTACATATCTGTTTCAAAACTGGCAAACATTGTCATTATTATTTAAAGATTGTCTGGTAAATTACTTAGTTCATTATGTTGTTTGTGTTTACATTGTCTAATAAGAATCATAGATAATCCTTATTGAGGAAGCACATTGCAAGGAACCATATATCTTAACGTATTATTGGATATGAGAGATTTAAATTTAAAATAAATGTCCACACTTTATAAGAAAATCATTAGCATTTTATGGACAAAGCTCTAATTATGATCATTTAAATCCTGTTTTACGTTTCGTAGCTTCTTTCTTAAGTACATTTTTACACAGATACAATACCAGATACACAGATACAGAAACCTTCCAGAGAATATATGTTTGACAAACCTGAGGTATAAATAAGACATATTAACCTTTTGGCAATCATTTTAATAATTATAGACAATAACTTCTAAGTACTAACAAATTTATCGAGAGCGGGTTAAACTTTACTTCGCTGTCATCTAGAATGAGTAAGTATATATAATAAAAGTACAGAGGTTTTATTCCTACCAACCACAAAATAACTGATGAACGGGATTAAACGAATTCAATATCATAAACACTACTGTCAAGGAGTATTAATTTGATGCTACGATCTTTTTTGAAGTAATAACAAAACTATAATAAGTTCACGACGGTTAAAAGACATTTTATAAGATACTACACACGATGATTTTAGATCAAATACAATTTATAAGAAATAAACGTTATTTGCATGTAAATTACTCCGTCTAAATTACCTGTCTAATGTGTATTTGTTTTATATCAATCGGAGATAATTGAAAAGAATGTTCTGTATTGAATAAATTACTATCCCATCCGTCGCGTTCAGTATAAAGTAATCTAGCGGAAATATTGTGTTTTATACTACACTAGCTGTCATCGTACCTGGTTTCACCCGAGAATAAAACCTGTAGTGTGTGCTTCATTTTGTGGCTAACCCGTGGAGCTACTGCGTATTATGATCAGCTGTTTGAATTTTCATCAGCTCATACCAAAGTGAATGTCTATAAGAATAACACTGGATTGGAACTTTGACTCCCTGTGGGGCAGAGCCCAATGGGAATTTCTTAAAATCCTTTTTAGTGGTTACCTGCATCATGGAAAGAGTATACATGCAAATTTCGTGGTTGTAGGTGTAGAGGTTTTTCCTGGGAATGATCAGTATTCGTAATTATATATATATATAGATCACGTATAACATAAATTGATAATATTTGAAATTAACACCTTGGTTTATAATTAAAACATTTTTTCAGTTACTCAATAATAAGCTACTTTGGAATTATTCTTAAGTTAATTATTTCTAATTATTCCTAAGTTTTCTCTTTCTTGGAATACTAATATTTTATAATAATACTTTAAACGTTTTTAAATAAATGTTTTTTTAATAGAAAATTATTAGGTCGGATATTATTTGACACCGTCTACTCTCACCCCGTTGCCAGTCTTGGTAGGGGAAAACAAAAAAAAAACATCAAGGACACAGTCAAGATAGTTGAAAAATCTCAGGATACTTCTGAATGACATGTTTGTGGGTGAGGTGTATTCCATTACTGGCTATAATATTGGGCTTCACTCACCTAATTTTTGTTTTTCTGGAACTCGTTAAAACATACTCAAAACACGGACTTATCACGAACACGAACAAAAATCAAATCAATAGTTCGAGAACACAATCTGATGTTTATCGGGACTAAGTCGGGAGAAAATAAAGCCTAATAATCCCTGAAGAAGTGGGACGTTATATCAGCCCTGCGAAACGTCGGATTCTCTTCTGGAACGATTGTTTTTATTTTTATTCGTGTTCGTGATGTATTCCTGTTTTGTGTTTTTCGATTTTAAGAACAACACAAATTACGTGAGTGAAGCCCAATATTATATCCAACAATATCAATATACCTGCATTTAAGTCTGAACACTTTAAAATATGTTTCTTTTCCATATATTATGGTGTTATTAATCCATTTTTAATACTCCTCTAATATTAAAATAGTTATTAATTTTTGTGTGAAATACTAATTAAATATAAATAAACACTTATGTAAAATGTATAAAAACAACTTGGAGTTTAAACACGTCCCCTCAATTCTGCACGCAGTACGCAACACGTAATCAATCATAGTTGGAGAATAACAACAAAACAATTCTAACGAGTTTGGTTTGGCAGCGGATGTGGCCCACTCGTAAATAGTTATCTGTGTTGACAAGCCTGTTTACACTGCCCAGGTTGGCACTGCTCGCTACGGTCTGACATAGAAATCTATCGGAACCAAATATATTTGGTGGAGTTGAATCGTATTTACTATATACAAAATACTAGTATAGACAATCTATAAATTTAAATAAAGTAACTATGGTTTTATGTACCGTTGATTATTTGTAAAGCTTAAGGAAAATATGATAATAACCCTTCAAATACGGGAAATCCTTTGTTAAGTCTGTGGATCATAAATCATAGAAAGGTTTTATGAGCCCTGTGCTATCGTCAATGATCTTAGCACACCATAAAATACAACTGTTTGGAGCATAATTTCGTTGACTATGAAACCAATGAGTATAATTCATGTTTTTAAGATCGTTAAATCGCATGTTGGTTGATTTTGTCATACTATTTGAAAAACATTTTAAAAAATCAAACGAAAACCAGGCAACATATTATTAAAAAAACACTTTCCGTCACACTCATTCAAAAACAGTTGTTTTCAACTCATGCGTTGAGACGCTGAAGTTGTTCTTTTTACTCCTAGGATTAATAGTTGATGATCTTGAGCGAAAAGTATCATTTTGACGATGTTTTTCGTGCTAGGATTAACCCCTATCCTACAGACAGTCGCCCGTCAACTCTTTTAACAATGCTGTAAATGGGAGCTATTACACTGATTTGCGACTACTGCAGGTGATCACAAACATTCGACGATCGGCTGTCATGCCTTCGGCGTTGCTAATACATTATAGTGAAATTGCCCACTGCACTTATAAAGCAATTACCACCTTTTCTAATGGCAAATAATAGCAAACACGTTACCTGTTATAAGTTCTTGTAATGAAATATATATTGAATGTTACGTCAAATTTAATCATTTGTCAATTTCGAATTATTATAAAAAATACAAGATAAACAATTTATTGTTGTTTGTATACTAGCCTAAGTATATTTTTACCTTAACATTGTGAAGTTACATCCACTAAATTAATTTATGATAGAAATGTGCGTAACGCATTCTTAATATGCATTTAAAAAATAATAAGAGGATTAGATTAATATTTTAGCACATTTAATACATTTATCTATATATAAATATCATCAACGACTGCAGACTCATTCGTGCATCTTTGTGCAAAAACTTCGATTTGCTGGCACAAAGTTCGTCCAGTAAGGTTTAGTACAATCCTTTTTCTGTTCTCAACCATAATATAAGGTGAACACCAAACCTCTTCCTCAACTTTAGTCGTCGTTTTCTTATTAATAGTAAAAGAAGAAACATTTCCTCATCAGACGGCACCACGTTTAAGATACCGTTTTAGGGAATTACAGAGAGGCCAGATATTGAATCAGCTTGGTTGGCAACAATGGATGCGCGACGATCACGCTGAACCTATTATAGTTGTCAACTGTTGACGGGCGACGGTCACCTAGTATAATAGGGGCCTAAAAACATCATTGGATGATACTTTTCGGTCGAGGTCATCAGCTGTTAATATGAATCATTCAACTTGTCAACAATGAAAACTTGTGTAACAGCTGTGTGTTTAGAGTAGCAATAAGATCAATTTGGAAGCAAACTTTGAATGGTAGAAAAGTAAACAAAATTTAGTTTTTAAGAAATTGTTATATTAATATTGTTTTCAGTATGACGAAAAATATAGTTCATCACTAGGACCAACAGTGGTGTTTCGAACCTCGCTCATTTTCCAGCCTCGGCCGTTAAACTTGAGCTCGGATCGAAAAGCGTCACTTTTGGTCCTAGTGATGAAATATACTATTTGGCCAAGTGAACAAAATCCGGTATATGGCAGATCATTTACACGAAACATAAACCTTTTTATCATTAATTTAAAATCAAATATTTCATAAATTCCTGTAAAAATATGTTTTAAATGTGCCTCTAATCCTACAATGTTACCATAAACTTTTAATTTTGAGTTTGGTAAACTTAATAAAATTGTTGGGTTCCATTGATGTCACTAAATGATTAGAATAGAACTGTAACAGAAAATAATGATTTTAACTTTTTTTAGTAGAAGACAGATACATTACAAAATATTATCATAAATATTAGCTCGGAAATCAACTCTACTAGCACGTTCTATTTTCGTCTTTGTTTTGGTTTTCAAAGTTTGAAAGCTAAAGAGACATTAAAAGCAGCAAACCCGCTTCCCAGGCAGTAGGCGGCGGCGTGGGCACTGTAGCGTGAACGTGCGATCCTTGCTTTGCCTCACTATGCAAATCTTTATTCTTGAATTATGGCTTGCTCAACAAATGCATATGGTTCAAATGTAAATTGCCGAGCTGAATTTGTGCTCAAATAAACACTGAATATGGTTTATATTAAAGGCAATTTAATAAACTTTGAATGCCAACATCTATCAATTATTTTGATTTATTCGTTGTCCTATACCATGTGGTATTTGTTTTGAATATTTTTATTATTGCTCACTTTATTTCCTTACACAGATTGAAATTGTGATTGTTTTGATTATTTGTAAACTTGTAAGATTGTTTACTAAAACATTCCCACATAGCAAAATTTGCTTGTTTTTAGGCTAAATCATCCCTGAACTTTTAAGTTAACAAGCCTGAATTAAGATGAAAAATTCAAGGCATCAAGGTACAATCATGCCTGTTTCAAGAGCTCAAGTCAACACTTGTGCTGCTTGAATTAACCTAAAATATTTTACATTGATTCAAGGATAAAAATTGAAGCAGCAATTACAAATTAGGGCAAAATCAGGTTTAATCTGAGGTTAAATCAGGATTAATTTGGGATTAATCAGGATTAATTTATGGTTAAATCATGACTAAATCAAAACTGAATAGTTATTAATTAAAAGTTAAATCAGGAATTAATCAAATCTAATATTAATGACTAACAATAGGCTAACAAGACTAATGACTAACAAGGCTAATAATAGTATAATGATAAATTCTAGGATACATTATGAATAAATCAAGGTTGGAATAGCAACTAATGAGTATTGTTGCTACATGCACTTCTAAAATAATCCATTAAGTAATTTTAAAAGCTTAAAATGTGATTTGATTTAGTATAGTCGAATAAAAGGTTGTATCATTTGACAATTCATTTTAATTTAATATATTTAAGTTTGATAGTAATAAAATTTTTATTATTTAACAACATTTTGTACACAGTTGATAGTTTCGTAGACGTTTTATAAATTTATTAAGTTATTTTAAGCTTGTAAGAGTATTTCACTTTAAATGTTCGGTTACTTCGGAAACAGAATATAAGAGGTAAATGGATACAACATATTTGCTCATTGTAGTGTACATTACTTTAATAACTTAGTTAAATGTTTGCAATTTTCTAGGATGAAGTTCAAGTTATGTCAGTGAATTCATCTTTGAACCCAGAATGCTTCATTTTACACGAACTAGAAACTGTTAGTAGCATTGTTTATTAATTGTCATGATTTTTTTACAAACTCATCTCAACTGGTAAGAATTTATAGGCTACTTATTTTACTTTTGGTAACCACTTTTTCAGGTAATTGAGGCTTAGGCCTAAACCTGATTTGTATGAAAACAATAGGAGGAAATATAGGTACCGATAATATAGGTACTTTTAACGGTTTCAAAATAGTTGCAATAGATCCGAAGCAGCATAGCCTTAGTCACAGTAACATACCTAACCTTTAAAGTAAACCTTTGTTTGCTGTTTAAAAGCTGTCAGGTCTTGTATATACAAATTTAAAAGGAATTCTTTATTCCTTTATATACTCTATTATTAATGAAGGGTTTAGTCTGAGCCTTGTTATTGAGACTGGTATTCCTGGGCCTAACTTAAGAGCTGTGAGGACTTCCTTCAGTTTTAGTATTTTGTTGTACCTTATCCTAAAAGAGGTCACCTAGTTTATTTTAAGTTAGCCTAACTAGGCTGACACTTATGTTAGGCCTAAGAAAAACACAATCAATTAATCGCCTATTATTATCCCATTATTGATTAAACTTAAACTTATTAGGCTAAAACTTAAAACGAGTTCGTACGCAGCACGCTAACGTGAGGGAAGTGAATTTCAGCATTAAAACCTTTAGAAAAATCTAATAAAGGGTTTAAAACAACACTGGTAATATTTGTTTATTTAAAAATGTAATTTTTTGGCTGTTCTGATGCTCCTGGTTATATGTAAATTCACTATTAGGATGGCAATGGTGTACATTATAAGGTTAGGAGGAGGTATAGTTAGGATATAAAGTTAGTGTAGGGGTATTGGGGGGTGATAAAACTACATCAAGATATGAAAAACAGCCTTTTCCGGTGTAACATCCTATTAGACAGCGTACTGTCATAAGACAATTATCATGTTCTTTAATAACTTGCTAAATACTTGTGCTAGAATTATGAGAGATGGCTTAAAAGTTTCGCCTCATTAGCACCATCTTTTCACATGCATTAGTTTTACATCCGGGGCTTTTCTGACCCTTTTTGGGCCCAAGAACTCAAAATTAGAAAACTTAAAATCCCCCAAAAATGGGGTTAGAGTTTTCCGATTGTTTTGCTCAACGGACTTGTCCAATTGATTATAGAAAGGAATGTCCCGACCAAATTTGAAGTAAATCGGACAAACGTTTTGACCGCTAGACCCATATATATATATATATATAAATAAAAAATATATATTATAAAGTTTGTAGCGGCCCCTCAAATCGTGTTCAGGGGTCACGTTAGGAACCTCTAAGGTGGTCCCGGCTTAAGACTCACTGTGCGGGTCATGCTAATAGTTCACTTTTCCAAAGGAAATTCACTAATAAACTAGCTAGCCTCTTTTAGGATAAATTATCTACTGTAGCATTTAAGTCAACAAAATATTAATAATGTTTGAAGGAAGAATTCACAGCTGCTAGGTTAGGTCCAGGAATATCAGTATCAATAACAAGGCTCATTAACAACCCTTCATTAATAATAGAGTAAATAAAGGCACAAAGAATCTATATATTAATAGGCTAAGGAAATTGTTGTGGTACCGATTTCTCAGATATGCAGCATCATAGAATTATGAAACTTGGCACACTTATTAGTTAATTTCCTATGGAAAAGTGAACTATTAGCATGATCCGCACGGTGAAACTTAAGCCCGGGACCGCCATAGAAGCTCCTAACGTGACACCTTGAACACGTTCTAGGGAGTCGCTAAAAACTTTATACATATATATATATATGTATATATATATGTATATATATATGTATATATATATATACATATATGTGTGTGTGTGTGTGTGTGTGTGTGTGTGTGTGTGTGTGTGTGTGTGTGTGTGTGTGTGTGTTCGCACTCTAGCGGTTGCAATTTGTGTCCAATTTACTTGAAACTTGGTAGGAACCTTCCCTCTGTAAACGGTTGGACAAGTTCGTTGAGCAAAACAATCGAACAACTCTAACCCCCTTTTTGGGGATTTTAATTTTTTTAATTTTTAGTTTTTGGGCCCAAAAACTGTTAGGAAAGCCTCGAATTTAACATTATTGCATATTAAATTATTTTTCGTAAATCGCCAAAAATTTAAATCCCTCCCTCATCATTATAGCATGAATAGTTACCGAGTTATTAAAGAAAATGTTAATTATCTTAACACGGTACGTTGTCTTATGGGTATTGTTCACTGGAAAAGGCTGCTTTTCATATCTTGATGTAGTTTTATCACCCCCAATACCCCTATACCAACTTGTTATCCTGACTATACCTCCTCCTAACCTTATAATGCACAACATTGCCATACTAATGGGCAATTTAGATATAACCAGGAGCATCAGAACAGCCAAAAAATAACATTTTTTAATGTCGTTTTAAACCCTTTATTATATTTTTTAAAGGTTTTAATGCGGAAATTTACTTCCCTCACTTCAGCGTGCTGCGTGCGATCTCGTTTTTTTTTATTTAGTACTATTAGGGGATGTGTCGAAGGCAAATAATTTTGTTGTGTTTGGGTGTGTAGGGCTATGCCCTTTTGGCTTTCAAAGTTTAGACGTCATCCTTATGGGAACTTACGTTCGACTTTTCATTGTGCTTTTCATTTAATAAACAGCTGCGTTACTTAAATAAATATGTAGCACAACAGCAAGAAAAGATGATTGATCAATAAAAAATGTTACTCACTACTGGAATGGTAATAACCTGCTCTTAACTTCTTTTCTGTTTCAACTCCACATTAAAAAAACTTAACCTCTTTGTTATTGGTTTTAAGTTAAATAAAGGGGAGGGAGAGTGACAGAGAGAGGGGAGAGAGAGGGAAAGAGATGAGTGCAACAGAACCCACTGGATACTAAACCTTTTTTCATATATTCGTCGAAATTATATTAAAAAAGTATTTGGTCGCATTTCGACCACTGGGCGGTTCTAGTTCTAGTAATAATCTCCGCAAGTATACTTTAAGTAAATTATATTATCAATCCTTTTCTGACGGTAAAACATAATTACTCTCAGGTATAAAATAATTACATAACCAAGCCATGGTAAAATATTGTGGGCTATCTCAGTTTGGAGTATGTGTCGAATTAAAAAATATTTCAATTACATGATCAAACGAAACATACAACAACACAGGAGATGCTTCTTGTTAGTGCAAACTTACAAACGGACGCAGTTCTAACAAGAGTTATGTTGTTGCATTGTGCTGCCCGCTCCTGCCCACAGACTACTCTTCTTGACTGAGTGAAATGGGAGTTTACTAAAACTAGTCATATTTTAACAGGACTCTTCGAAACCAGCATCATACTTAGAGGTAAAATCTTAGTCTTGATGTCATGTAATACTCTAGAAAAATAAAAAACACAAATTTAATAAATTGTTCAAATATTTCTCTGTTTCTATTTATAGCTTTTCCAAATATTATCTTTAACAATACTAATGTTTACCAGTTCTTTTAGACCTGTTCTTTGTGTTCTTTTAACTTATACATTTTCTTTAATTAATGTGTACTTAAGAGTGCACTAACAATTTTCAAAATAGTTCTTACATTGAAGTACTAAGCAATACCAGTTTTAAAATAGGATGAAATTTGAAGTAATACAAATTAAAATAAAAATCATAAACATACTTAAACAATTATATTTTAATAGACCCTGAGCAAAATCTAAACAAATGCTATGAAGGTTCAAAGCTGGATCCGGCTTCCATCGTTCATTTGTCTCTTGATTAATTATCCTGGCTAATGAATCAGTCAGTCTTAGACAGTAACAAGGCTACACGAGGGATTGCACTCATTCTACTTGTATTCATTCTTATTAGTCTAAAACAAATTGCCTAGTTGGGTCAAAGTCATGAGGCTTAGGTTAGTAGGGTAGGTCTCTTTGGCAATACATTGTGTTCAGCACTTTTATAAAAGAGTCACCAAAAATATTTATGAACGTGAAAGTTGAAACTACTTCTTAAATAAAAACATTTCCTCACGACCCAGTTTGCTCAAACATTTCTAAGGGTAAAAAGGGCTCATTTTAAATTCAACCCAATAATTAAAAATCAATGTCGATATTTTGGTTCAATTGAAATCAATTAGTTTGACATTACTAGGTATTTATGATTATTCCATAAGAGTAACGTTGAAAACGTTTCCCAAAAATTATTGAACGAAATTATTTATTCATAATTATAAGGTTACTCCAGGTAAATAAATGAGTTTTAGCTTGAACAAATAATAGTATATTCTCAAGGGAATTGGGTTGCACGGAATGTTTAGTGTTTTAATACCACATATGAACCTTTTTTTTAAGTACTGTGGGATATTTACTTAATCAAATGTAAGTTATTTACAACAAGATAAAGATCAAATTGAGATCAACATTAAAAAACTCACCTTTTGTTCCCATCACACAACACAATCAAAAACATTTGATTAAAGTAATTATTCAGAATGCTAGAGTGCAATCATTGTACAACAACATGCTCTGTAAAAACGATTCTGAAGAGTGAATACCTGTTTGTATTTGACCCACATTTACTGTTAATGATGATGCTGTAGACGATTAGGTTCACTTAATTTATTTCATAACTAAAGATTTAAGAGGGGAATCTATAAAGGCTAATATTGATTACGATAGTAAAAATTACTGATCATTCAGTGGTGTTTCCTGTTATTTTATATTTCGTTACACTCTAAACTGTTAAGTAATTTAATTTTGCGCTTGGTAACGTTACCTATTCCTTCCTGTTAAATTAAAAATTCTCTTTCGTTTTCCTTGTTTTAAGTGTTAATACCTGGGTGCCGAGCTTTGTTGGGGGAAGGCCAGTCAGTTTGTTTAAATGCCTTGGAGTAATATTTCTACACTTCCCCCAACTGATTAGCAGATTTGTATAGCTCATTTGCCCCATTTCTGCATTTTTAAGATCACTCCGGTTGTTATTTATAGCTCAATGTCCCTTTGAACTATTTCGGATATGACCATTCTATATATGCACTCTTCACTCAACAGCTTTAGTCACTGCTCTCAGGAAACCACATGTTAACAATCATAAATAACATGCGTATTACTTTGACAGTTCCCTGGTTGATAATGAAAAATCTCAATTCTTTTGTTTTGATTTTAAACTCCATAAGCCCAGTGTTAATTTTTGTATCTTTTCATTTTAGTTCTGTAATATTATTTGATTTTCCTCGGGATGAGACCTGTCTAAAACTTATTTGTATTCCAGAAATTAGTTATTTCCAACATTTGAATGATATCGTTGGTGCCGTTTTTGAGATCAGAGTCGCAATCAAGCAAGCATGCAAACCTTACTCATATTAGAATATAGGATTAAATAATTTTCAAACAAATATTTTTTTTGGAAACTAAGGCAATGAGACTTGAACCAAAATCAAAATGCTAACCGTTAAGCTTAATGATTTTGTTACAAACAAAACAACAGCCATACTAAAGAGTTAACAAGGATCTAGATTTGTTCATGAAAAAACTTTCATAAACTTAGTTTTGAGAGTTTTGTTTTCTTTAGTCTAATGATTAATTTTGAGACTGATTCATATGTACAAATTCTATGCTCGGAAAAATATAATAAATCTGGCAACTCTCTTGAGAGTCGAAACTTGTTGAAACAGCGTGAGTTGTTTCCTTGAAACTCGGATGTGGGCTTTATAACAACATGCTTTGTTTGTTTCAAAACTTTCGTTCCTTTGAAGAGTGTTATTCCGTTCCTTAGGGAACAAACAGAGGAAGTAAAGTAAGTGTAATCAAAACAAATCTGATTTTCCGTTTCATATTACGACTTCTTTATCTTTTAAATCTAGGAAACCACTTTAAAATATCTATACAAAGCCTATTTATACATTTTTTAATAATTGAAAGATGATAAACATATTAAAATAAGGTAAGAATTGTTATGAGTTATTTTATGTGTTATTTTTGCTCCTCTCAATAAAATTTAATGGCGATTGGGCAATATTTTCTTGGCCTTACATAAGTAAAAAAGTTCGATTTAGACAGGTTACGTGAGAAATTTCGTTTATAAATATTTTGTTCTTATTTGTTTGTCTTTTAATAGATTGCTTGATAGTAACAAATAGTTGTATTGGCCATATGATCCAATTATTAGGATTCGTAATAAAGCTGACCCAATGAAAGAAAAAGGAGGGCTCTTAATATGAAATATTTACTTCTTCTGTAAGGCTACTACAGCCTAATAAGCCTACCAGACCATCGCTTTTTTAGACAAGAGTTTTACTAAGAGTATCTAAAATAATGACTTTTCAGTAATTGTTTACATTGTTTCCCTAATAAAATTAGCTTGAAATACAATCGTGTATACATGAGTGCAGACAGCAAGAGTTAAATGCCTGCAGAATGCCTGTATTTTGTTGTATTAGGTTACATCACTGATAAATAAGATAACATGCTTAGCTTATTAAATTCAGTAAAAAAATGTTACAGTATAACTCTAGAAAAATTTATATTCATCAAAACTGACGCTTTAGGTGTTATTGACTGAGGACATACTGAGGATTGTGCTGCATATGTTTTAGATAGAGCTGAAATAAACTTTATCTGTGTATTAATAACGTAGTGGATGTTCTGAATACTTTTGGTAGATCAAAACAAATATTACAACTAAAGTAAATAATAAATGTAGAGTAAAATATTATAAAACTAGTCAAAGCGTACAGTTGATATTAATACCCTGATAAATGCTGCTATGAATATTTATGATGTTTACAAACACACAAAATATTAAATGGATAGGAATATTAATGTTGTTCCAAATTATAAGAAGGGTGTAAGGATTATAAGTAATTATTGTATGCCAATGTAATTTAAACAAGTGAAAAGTGTTTAAGGCTACATGGATAGTCATTAATAATGGTAAGAATAATGAAATCAAATAAAATACGGTTCAGTCATTAAGTATTTATGTTTTTAACAATTTTTTCAATATGTTAAAGAGATAAAAAATAAATTGCCGACCCGTTAATGACTTCGAGTTAGAAAGCCATCATGGTTTCATTTCTAATTAATGTTCTGTAGTAATCAATGTAGTTGGCCATATGATAAATCTGTTAGTCTAGATTTGTTTTAAGTTTTCAAAACCTTAGTAAGGTTGTATTAATTGCACTACATGTTGCCCATTGTTTTACCTAGATATGTTATGAAGGAATTTTTCAAAACAGTTAAAAACATCTAGAGTGTGTCTGTATGATTATAATAGTGAGCCAAAGGAGAGCCTAACTAGATATTATAGACCTCTTTCTTTGGTAAATGTTATTTCAAAAGTATTTTAAACATTGATACAACTAATTTATTACCTGGATCCTTATAGATTTCTTGGATCTTTGGAAATCTCAGTTCAATTTTCTCACAGGACGTCTTCGATGGAAACTGCAGACTGTGTTTTAAAAAAGTAATAAATATCTTTGGAAATAGTCTTTGCTAAAGCCCCGCTTTGTGACCTGAGCAGGAACTCTATTTGCATGCTCATGAAAAGTTAATTTGAAGAACTGAGGCATGTGTGTGTTTGTGGACTATAACTTCTACTCTGTGGTTAATTTGTTTAGAGATCACAACCAATATAGTTGTTATTTTGTGTTGTTAGTATTTGAAATTGTGTTCTTTGTACAGAGGAGTTTTAGACTCAGTTCAAATAATTTAAGGATTTACTTAATTGGCCTATCCTACTACTATGTGCTCAATGGAAATGAATAAGATTTAATTTGGTCTGAGGTTAAAGAGCCATACTGAGTTTTTGCCAGTGCAGTGATGCCTATCATCACTTTTTTAGCAGTTTGGGAAAGAAAGAGTCTCGTACCAGTGCAGACTGTTACTATCTTTATTGTTATAATAATTGTTATTATTACATTTTTATTACTGTACCATAGTGTTAGTATTACTATCGTTGTTATTATTACTTTATTATTGTTAATGTTATGGCTGTTGTTATTATTATCATTATCAGATTATAGGCTACGAGCAACCTGATAGTGTAATTTTGCCTCAGTATATTGCATTGTTTCTTTGTTAATTTTATTTACATCGACATATATCTAAGCTGCCATCCTGTTTTATTACCATTTTAAAGTATTTATGCCTTCTATTTATTGTATTTTGCTTTGCACTTGCTCTTATCATCGATGTAACATTTGTTGTAACACTTGTGTAAATTTGCTTTTTGCCGTTGGAAATAAATTAAATAAGCTTAGAATGAAACTACTAGAAGGGTTCTTAAATATACACCAAACAATGCTAGCCTAACCAAAACATAGAATCTCTAATTGCAACTAATACATGATATTATTATATTGAAAACACAACACATCATGTACGAGAAAGCTGTTCCTAACTTCAAGTCATGTAACGTGGATAAGTATATCATTGTCTAAAACATATTTTAGGTTTTACGTTAACGTGATTAGTTAAAGCATATGGAAGCTGGTATGTATAAATAAGATGATACATTTACTATATACATGACTCGGTAATCATAATTTCACTAACGAAAGCGTAAAGCTGTTTTTTATACAATGTTTAAAACGTGTACGTTATAGAAGTCCATAAACCTTCGGCTGTCAGGGAAGGTTTACAGGAACACTCCTTGAAATTGCATTTACTTCTGTCAGCTTTAATGGGATTTCAGTTATGTTCGTGTGGATGTAATTCATCTGACGTAGCTCTTTTCAACCAAACTCTTTATACTTTTACAATGAAAAACTACAACTGGTAGAATAAACGGAGCCCACATATTAATCAAAATACTCGTAAAATAAGCCGACTGTTTATTTTTTATATATTCAAATATCACTTACGTATTACTGTTTTTTTTCACCTTAGGCCTACGTTATTTAGTTATTCAAGTCACACATTTACCTTTATCTGCAACCTAAGTGCTGCTGAATCTTAGTTTGCTATCTAAGCCTATGTTAACAACCTTTGCTGACCTTAACATTGACCTTTCCTATTTTTACTTATAACCAGAAATATATTATAACTATTGTGATTTAACATTTTCATCGTATGCAATGTGGTTTTTGCGCGAAATTCCCTCTTTTGAAATGTAATGAGCACTATTCAACGTTTTGTTTATGACCATGACAAACGTATCGAATACTGATGCACCTTTGTTCACTTCTCAGCAGCTACTCTGATATAACATATCAGACTCATTGAATGAGTTCTCAATAGGATTTTAGAATGTTGAAATTCGTGATGAACCTCAAAGGTAAGCAAGTTTAATCCACAACCCACAGAAACGCAGCTGTGAATTTGTTCCTATAGGTTGATGTAATATATTTACTAAGAATTAGGATACATGTGAAACTAAAAAAATAGGATTATAGGATATTAGGATACATGTGTGTTGAAAAATATAATATATATTAAAATTATATTATAAAAAGATTGCAACATTTTTTTAAGATCCTCTTCTTATTGTTTTATAAGATAAAATTAAAAGCATCAAATCGGAAATGCAATTTTTATTTGGGGATAAGACTTTTCTTTTTCAAAGTAAACGTCGTCAGGTTTCCAAATATTATTTTTTTTATCCAAATGTAAAATCACCTGTTAGTGTGGTTTAAAATTATTTTTAAGTTTACTAATTTAAGTGTAACAATTTGTATAATCATTTGAGACTTTATGGTGTTCACTTTGTAAACAAAAGGCATTGTCCCCAAATAAAAATTACATTACTGATTTGATGTTTGTAATATTGAAATTAAAAATCTGAAATAATTTATTTTTCAGAGCGATTTAGAGAGGACGATGCTGTTTTGCTTATCTAAAACGTTATATGTTCATTTCTGGATATATGATGTAGTAGTAAATCGAGTAAAATATATACCGTAAAATGTATTCAAATATTACCATTTCTTTTAATTGTCAGACACTGCTCTAAAATATATAACACTCGATATACATACTGCTCGAGGGGATAATTGCCTGAAAATCCCGATTAATAAACTTAATAAGTATTTGCCCTAGGGAGTTTAACATCAACACTCTGGTATTGACACGTATTCGAAGCAGAGTTAACATATGATAGTTTTGACAGGCAATGAATTTACGTGCTCTAATTTCCAACTTCTCGGAGAAAATGAAAATAGAACTTCTCAATTTATGAATTCACAGACTGAATGCAGTCTGTCATAAAGGCTATTCGATTATTGCAAAAATAAAATAAATTAGATACAAGTTTGTTGTTCTAATTAAGGTACACGTATAAATTAAAATATTTATTAATAAATAATATGAATATGATATTTATTTTCTCTTTTAAATATATATATATATATATATATATATATATATATATATGTGTAAACAAATGTTCTAATTATTTTTTCATTGAAACGCTGCAGTACGGAATAATCATTACTTTACTTCTGTGAGTGTGCTAATTTATAATTTAGAGATTAAAATTTGTTAAGATCTCTTACAATAAATCAGCGTGTTTTAAAAAATCTGGTTATGCGAAAACATGTTTTTTTTTCAATTCGTTGAGATTGTGAAAAGTTGTTAAAGCGATTTGCAAAACTAAACTCTGAAACAAGGGTAGTAGTGATAAAGAACCAAAAACTGATGCCGAAAACAAAAGCATTGGAGAGGCGCCAGCATGTTGGGAGATTACCCAACTGGCCATTTGAATACCAACGACGATCCTTTGGCTACAGTTAAATTTCATTATTAATACTGGGTAGTCTTTGATGGTAAAAATCAAAAGTTACACTTTAATTTTTAAAATTTACTTATTTTGTAATTAACTAATGAAGTTAATTTATGTGTATTAACAATAAATATTAAACTGGAATGTCCACTCCTGTTATATGAACTAATTAGAACGTAATAAAAATAGATACCACACTACATATCTGAAATGTATACTTTTTCAATTATGTCATAAGGAGAATTTGGTTAAGTAAAGACAGTTAAGTAAACTAATTTATGTTACATATAGGCCTACGATTAAATGTATTCGTGTGTGATCGGAATCTTTCCTCATATTCCTTGGAAAGCTTGTAGAAGAGTGAGGTATGTTAAAATAAAACGTTTCTTAAATTGAGTTATTTATTCTAAACTAAAATATTTGGCATACAAAAATAATTAAAACTTTGCCGCATTCATATGATTTATTCTTCGGAGGGTTATGAAGGAGAGGCTACTTTGTTCTCCAATTTGTCTATAAGATTTTGGCACGCTTTGAGTTTATGTGGGTTTGAACATATTTATACTATAATTTACGTTTATAATTACTATCCATTTGTACTTTTGTAAGAACCCATACTAACTTGTACTATATCTCTAACATGAAAAATACAAGCTAACCAACCAAGCTGAAACTATTTAGGTCTTTACATTTAATTTATATTTATTTGCGAATTTTTTCTTAAATGTTATAAAACATAAACCTAAGCACAGCCACTAATTATATAAATTGTATACGTACCACATATCAGAAGAAGCGTAGAGACTAGGAGAGGAGTAACGTAAGCCATGTCCCTGCCACCACCGCTCACAGACTGGACTCCTAGAGGAGCGACCACCCCCTCTCCTACCAAACCACCCCTACCACCCCTTCAGCCCTGGTTACTTAATGCTAATTACTGCACAATCATACCACAGTGACACATCAGATAGCGCCACCGCTTCGTCGCGGCGTTGTCCCGCTTCCGTCGTCTCTAACTAAACTAATTATTGTGAATCGCTGGATCTACTCCAGTTAATTACGTCTTCTGAGACAGACTCGTCCCCGGACTTATTTAATTATTCGGGATTGTTTGAGTTATCGGTGTGCAACTAAATTACGTTGTTTTCTTGATTGAGTGAGCGGAGTTTTTAAATTGAGTTTACCCTGAAAAAGCGAGGTTTGTTTTAGGAAAAACTAATTTTGCTAAAAATATCGTACGCCATTGTAATTAGGTTTATTCTTACTCTGGTGACTGTAATGCCAGATATTTGTACGACTTACGAAATATTTCATCAAGTGATCAACCGTGATTACTCATAGTAGGTCTTTCTTCAGCAGTAAAGGCAATACCCCCCGTTGCAGCAAACCTGCATACTCAGCAAATTCCCAATGCATGTATTTGTTTCTCACTACCACATAAATAAAGCCACTTACCAATTTTCATAAAAATAAATTTATAAATAAGTGATACTAGCTGATGTCCCGTTCTACGCTCGGGAATCTAGAAGACAGTCATATGTTTTGAAAATTTTACATTGATCAGCTGACTGCCTAAATAAAATATAGCTCCATAAGATTAATATTGGAACTTTGAAGGCCTGTGGAGCGAAGCCCTGAAGGTATATGTTATTCAAACCCCCAAAAAGCACATCTAGAGGGTAAGCGCTTTCGACAGATACCAAATATGTATATCAAATAATAGTTTTGTGGGTCGAAAATCGCCGAACAAAAATCAAGACATGTTTTTAATAATACAGATGTAGCGTTTTATATATTCTCCATAAGAATTACAATTATTTCTGAGTACGCAGGTTTGCTGCAACAAGAAATATAAGAAAATTTTGTGGAATTATTAATGTAACTTTGCGCAAATTATTTTTAACATTATTTTTTCGTGAAAATATCAGTATAATAGTACCAGGTGAAGCTACATACCAAGTTTTAGCGAATTTCCTCTGTAGGGAAGAAGCTATTACCATAGACTATTACCATGGAGACTTAAGAAGCTATTACCATGGTAAGACTTAAGCCCGATACATTATGGTAAGACTTAAGTCCGAGACCATGATAACTTTTCGTTTTGAGGTCCACAGATGCCAAAAACACTATTCGTTCAAATTTATATATATGTATATATATGTGTGTGTGTGTGTGTGTGTGTGTGTGTGTGTGTGTGTGTGTGTGTGTGTGTGTGCCCGTTAACCCGATAACTTGAGTAAAAACATCCGATTTCGATGACATTTGGCACAAACATGTAATGCAAAACTTATGACATTAAGTTCGAAAACCAGAAAGATTGGACCATGGGAAGGGAAGTTTATGGGGTTTCAAAATTTTGCAAAAATCGTTTTTTTGCATTTTTCACTCTAAAGTTTGTAAAACACTCAATTTTGATTTTGACCATTATTTATAGCTTATAAAACAAATAATGTGGTATTTTTAATCATTAACCTAGGTTAAGTGGTTGCAGAGAAAATTCAAAAAACATATTAATAAAATCTCCCATGTTAATCTTATGGGAAAAAGGTTTTTAGAATTCCCTCAGTTAATTTTACTGAAAACTTCACATTTGCTTCTAAAAATCATTTCAGATCTAAAAAAGCAATCATTTTGGTGTTTAAATTGTGATTCTACATCCAACCGATGCCGAGATATTCAAAGTGCTCACCACAGTACGTTTTCAAATGTTATCCTTATGGAGAATAATTAAAATTTAATATATTGATTATTTATGAATGTATATTTATGAAACTTGGCATGTGGCTTCACCTAGTGCTGTTATATTGATATTTGCACAAAAAAATAATGTTTTGGCGTAGCAGCAAACCCGCATACACAGCCATAACGTTATTCTTATGGAGAATAAGTAATGTTTTACATCTCCCTTAATTATGAACATAAATTAATACAACTTGGTATTTAACTTCGTCTGGTTAAGTTATATTAATAATTGTATAACAACACATTTCTTATATTTCTTGTTGCAGCAAACCTGCGTACTCAGCCTTCAATGTTATTCTTACGAAGAATAAATAAAATGCTATATATCACTTGTTTTTTCATGTATTTTTATGAAACTTGGTGAGTGGCTTTATGTGGTAGTGAGAAACATATACATGCATTGAAAATTCGCTTAGTATGCAGGTTTTCTGCGACGGGGGTATAATTAATTTATGTTCTTAATTAAGGGAGACATTCTTTTGACTTATTCCCCATAAGAATAACATGGGGGCTGAGTATGCAGGTTCGCTGCTGCGGGGAAAAACAGCAAAAATTATATTTTTGGGCAACTATCAACATACCAGTGCTAGGTGAAGCCACATGCCAAGTTTCATCAACATACATTCATAAATAATCGAGATATCAAATTTGTATTATCCTCCATAAGGATAACATTGGACAACGTACTGTGTTTTTCAATTTTAATATCTTTAAAACGGTTGGACGTAAAATCACAATTCAAACACCAAAATTATTGTATTGTAGAGCTGAACTGATTGGTAAAAACAAATGTGAAGTTTTCAGTAAAACTAACTGAGGAAAAGTTAAAAACCTTTTCTCCGTAAGATTAACATTGGCAATTTTATGAACACGTTTTTTGGATTTTCTCCACAACGACTTAACCTAGGTTAATGATTCAAAATACTATATTATTTTTTTTTAATCTCTATAATATGGTCAAAACCAAAATTGAGTGTTTTTAAGACATTTTACTGAAAAATTCAATAAAAAGATTTTAGACAAATTTAAAACCCCCCTTCCCATGGTCCGATTTTTCTGGTTCTCGAAGTTAAAAATTCATGAATGTCACATTACACATTTGAACCAATTTAATTAAAATCAACACACACACACACACACACACACGTGTGTGTGTGTGTTTGTGTGTGTGTGTGTGTGTGTGTGTGTGTGTGTGTGTGTGTGTGTGTGTGTGTGTGTGTGTAATAAACTATAATAAACTTCACCTTGTTCAAGATTTACTCTGCTCGGAATAACATTAGATTATGCAGCAAGTATGCAATATTGCCTCTCGTAGGCTCGGTTATTGCGCTTTGCGTAAATTCCTTTACTGGATAAATTGCTTAAAATTAGATTTCTGTACAATTTATGTGAGTTCCTCAGTGTATTATAAAACAGTGTTTAGGCTGCAAGAGAAAATAATGTTGACTTTCCTTGTTCATCGAAAATACAGCCATAATTATACGGTTGAATAAATTAGTGTTTTAGGACGGTTTGTACAGTGTGTGGTATTTGCGGTGAACATCAGCAACACAATAATGCACAAATGACACAAATTAAAGAATGTCACCAAAATGGATTACTTAGATTTCTTATATTAAAAAGTAAGGCATCACATGAACTGTTCTAAGCTTCAAGCCTGTTTTAGTGAATTTCCCCTATAGGGAAGAAGCTATTACCATGGTAAGAGTTAAGCCCGAGACCATGTTAACTTTTTATTTTGAGGTCCCCAGATGTCAAAAACACATTCATTCAAATGTATATATAAATGTGTGTGTGTGTGTGTGTGTGTGTGTGTGTGTGTGTGTGTCCGTTAACACGATAACTTGAGTAAAAAACGTCTGATTTCGATGAAATTTGGCTCAAATGTGTAAAGTGACATTCATGACTTTAAGATCGAAAACCAGAAAAATCGGACCTTGGGAAGGGGGTTTATGGGGTTTTTAAATTTTCCAAAAAACCGTTGTTTTTTTCATTTTTCACCCTAAAATTTTTAAAACACTTAATTTTGGTTCCAACCATTTTATAGAGCTTAAATAAACAAATAATATAGTATTTTGAATCATTAACCTAGGTTAAGTGGTTGCGGATAAAATCCAAAAAACGTGTTCATAAAATCTCCCATGTTAATCTTATGGGCAAAAGGTTTTTTTGTTTTCCTCAGTTAATTTTAATGTAAACCTCACATTTGCTTTTACCAATCAGTTCAGCTCTACAAAATAATCATTTTGGTGTTTGAATTGTGATTCTACGTCCACCCGTTGCAAAGATATGCAAAGTGCAAAACACAGTACGTTGTCCAATGTTATCCTTATGGAGGATAATACAAATTTGATATCTCGATTATTTATGAATGTATGTTGATGAAACTTGGCATGTGGCTTCACCTAGCACTGGTATGTTGATAGTTATCCAAAAATATAATTTTTGCCGATTTTCCCCGCAGCAGCGAACCTGCATACTCAGCCCCCATGTTATTCTTATGGGGAATAAGTCAAATGTAATATCTCCCTTAATTAAGAACATAAATTAATAAAACTTGGTATGCATCTTCGACTTGTTAAGTTATATTGGCAATTGCATAAAAACGCATATTTTGTGTTCCTTGTTGCAGCAAACCTGCGTACTCTATGTTTTTCTTATGGAGAGTAAATAAAATGCTATATATCACTTATTTATTCGTGTATTTTTACGAAACTTGATGAGTGGGTTTTTGTGGTAGTGAGAAACATATACATGCATTTGAAATTCGCTGAGGACGCAGGTTTGCTGCTATGGGGGTATTTATTTAATATTCGAGTTAAAATATGTATCAAGAATCACTTGCAAATCTAGTAGAAAAGAGTTTTTATGAGAATAAATACCCGCGTCACAGTAAACCTGCGTATTCAGCGAATTTCAAATGAACATATGTCTTAATAACATTTTAAGACACTTATCAAGATTCCTAAAAAATATATTTACAAATAGCCATACATAAAATAATAATTATTCTCCTTATGGATAACATTGGGTATGCGGACACAAATTTGCTGCAACAAGGATCACAAAATAATGGGTTGTTATGCAAATATCAATAGAACTCAACTACGTGAAGTCACATACCAAGTTTCATCCATATACGGTATATAAGATTTGAATTATTCTCCATAAGAATAACGTGGGGGATGAGTACCCAGGAGCATCTACGAGATTCATCGGCATAACATTTTTATGAAAATATCAATGGAACTCAACTAAGTGAAGCCAAATACCAAGTTTTATAAATTTATGTTTATACTTAAGTGAGATGTGACATATTACTTTTTCTCCATAAGATTAACATGGGACTGAGTAAGCAGGTTTGCTGCTACGGGAATCATCGGTAAAATTTTTTGTTCTTGTGCTATTTACACAAGATAGACCACAATAATATGAAGTCACACACCAAGTTTTGTCAGTGTATGTTCATAAATAAGCGAGATATAACATTTTTCTTTTTCCCCATAAGAATAACATTAGACAATGTACTGTGTTTAGCACTTTCAATATCTCGGTAACCAATTGACGTAGAGCAATGAGAAAAACACCAAATTGGTTTTTTTTAGGCAAATTCAATAGTCTAAACTAAAGTTTGATTTAATACAAATTACATGTGAAAAACCCAAAAAACCCGATTTTGGGGTACAAAACCCCCCAAAATACCCCTCCAAAATCCAGAGGATGGTCCGATCCGTCTGGATTTCGAAAACGTTCAAATAAACGCTACTTTACACGTTTGTACCAAATTTCATCAAGATCGGGCCTTTTTTACAAGAGTTATCTTGCTTACGGACACATAAATATATAAATATATACATATATACCAAATTTGAACGAATGGTGTTTTTGGCATCTGGGGGCCTCAAAACGAAAAGTTATCAAAGTCTCGGGCTTAAGTCTTACCATGCCACGGTCTTACCATGGCTACGGTAAAAGCTTCTTCCCTATAGGGGAAATTCGCTAATAGGTTTTGTATTAAAAATGTGATAAGAAGGTGTTTTGGTTTGAGCTGTTCCCGAGGATTACCTTAACTACTTTTAAGTTTTAGACCTTCAACGTTCTCAACTTAGATTTTTAGAGCTTTTAGACTTTTAACAGCTGTAATTTCCTATATACTACTCATCTTCTACTTTGAAATTTCAATGTTTCCATTTTAAACCAGAAAAGAAATAAACCTAGTATCTTACGTTTTCATGACCATTATGATGAAAGTTATTCTGATTATAAGTTATATTCTGTTTATACGTAACGTAACGTAACACGTGGCCAATTCACACCGCAAGCGACGTCCGCGAGCTACAGATCTGAGTTTTCCAGATTTCTCCCACGACTACTGTCGGATTCAAAATTATGGATATTCAAGTTTGATTTTCCACACAAAGATTAACCGATTGAGCTACAATAACGGCGGTTACATCAAAGTTTTCCTTGTCTTATTCTTCGTGTTTTGGTGTAAAAAAGATTTTAATTTTTGATTTTAACTCATTTTTATTGCGGGTAGAATATAAAAAGTAAACGATTTTTGCCGTTTTTCTAGCAACTACGGACTTAAAAAATTCATATTTCCGAAACGAGTCAACTCATCGATACTAAATTTTGGTACGTCGTAGATAGACATTTTTTAGTTTATTTGTATAATTTTAGATTTTTAAACTTCATTTTATGAAAGCTTCCATTTATAAGTATCCATTTCGTAAGTGATGTTTTCTCGGCACTCAAAAGAGCTAAAAACTTGTTTAATGGCTTGTTATGAAGCTCGTGATTTTTACTTTCTCCCCCTATACATAGTATATGGAGAAAGTATTGTTTTCGTAAAAATTTTCGAATTTGAGTTGTTAGTGGAAATATTCGTTTTGGTGCTCCCTGAACCCAAAAAAGTGTTTTTTACGTGATGTCTGTCTGTGTGTGTGTGTGTGTGTGTGTGTGTGTGTGTGTGTCCGCGTGTGTGTGTGTGTGTGTGTGTGTGTGTGTGTGTGTGTGTGTGTGTGTGTGTGTGTCTGTGTGGATGTTTACAGAGCTAGAGCCCTAACCTATGGGCCGATTTTTATGAAATTTAGTATGTAGGTATCCACGATATCTCCACGATATCTCCAGGCGTTTTTTTTCATTTTTTTGGATTTTTGATTTTTAAGGGTAATTATCCCCCAAAAACCGCCAAAAAACATGAAAAATCCAAATTTCTCAAAAACGGCTCTAACGATTTTGATTAAACTTTCGTGGTTTGTAGAACTTTAGGTTTGCAACAAAATGACACCACCTGCATTTCTTGAAAAATTTGGGTTCAGAAATTACAGGACTTAAAACATCCAAAATTATTTTTTTGGATTTTTTATAAAAAATTATAAATGTTAAAAAAGATTACTATTCACCATTAAAAAGAGCTCAAAAAACTAAATAAATTAGTATTTTAAATTACTATTCTACGATTGCTAGGTACGGAGAAAATTGAAATTTTCATTTAGCGGTAAACACAGTACGTTGTCCAATGTTATTCTTATGGGGAATACAAATATAACTATTTCTATCTTATTTACTGATCAATTTCATTAAAATTTGATATGCAGGTCAAGTTAGCATAGACCAACAGATGTTGTTCGAAATGTGTTGCTATTTAACCCTGGGGGGGGCAAGGGGGCATTTCCCCTCTCAAAACTACTGTGTGTAGCAACGGACTCTATAGTGCCTCCCAAAAAGGGATTTGGGTGGATATTTCTGAAAACAACTATTTTAGACAATTTTCTGTACATTTATCTATACTTCATATTCTATATTTAGTAAATAACAAATATTTCTGTCATTAAAGTTTGGCTAAAAGGGAGAAAGTATGTGTCAGTTTCCTGATACCGTTTATTATAGTCTAATTTTGAAAGTACTTAAACCAAATCTACTTCGAAATGGTTTGTGCAGAGTGATTATTAAGTAGTATTAAATAACATAATACTAGTATTAATTTAAATACTAGGATTAATTACTGGTATTAATTTAAATACTAGTATTAAATTTAGTAGTTCGTCAGTCACTGATACAAACAAACCTTTAAGGTGGTAGGATGTCTTCTAAACCGTGGTATTTTCGTTTTCAATAATATATTGCGTTGACTACATTAAAAAAGGTTGTGCTAAATGTAGGCATAAAAATCTGTTATAGTCGTTTCAAAATAAATAAATTTGCTGCAGTATACTATGCTGCAGGTAAAGTCCCATTGATAAGGTTATTTTTATTTTATTTTTGGCCAAAGTCAGTCAATATTATCAAAGACAGCGGGTATAAAAATATGACTGCTAGCTAATTAGTGCACCAAACAAATTTGACCTCTTAGAAGAATATTTATCCCTTTAATTCATTTAAATTAAATTATGTAGGCCTACTATAAAAAGTGTTATATTCTTATTATTTAGAATAATATATCATATACCAGAATACCCCCGTCGCAGCAAACCTGCGTACTCAGCGAATTTCCAATGCATAATATTTGTCTTAATAATAACACATAAAGCCGCATACCAAGTTTCATAAAAATATATTCACATATAAGCGATTTTAATTATTCTCCATAAGAATAAGATTGGTAATGAGTACGTGGGTTTGGTGAAACAAGGAACACAAAAAATTGGTTCTTATGCAAATATAAATATAATTTAACTAGGCGAAGCCACATACCAAGTTTCGTCAATATTCAATCATAAATAAGCACTATATAACATTTTAGTTATTCTCCATAAGAATAACATGGGGGCTGAGTAAGCAGGTTTGCTGCAACAAGGAAAATTGGTTTTTATGCAATAACCAATATAACTCAACCAAGTGAAGCTATATACCAAGTTTTATTAATTTATGTTCATAATTAAGGGAGTCATTAAATTTTATTTATTCTCCATAAGAATAACATGGGGGCTGAGTACGCAGGTTTGCTGCTATGGGAATAATAAAAAAAATCAATTTTTTGTGCAAATATGAATATACCAGTACTACGTGAAGCCACATACAAAGTTTCATCAACATACATTCATGAATAATCGAGATATCAAATTTTATTTATTCTCCATAAGGATAACATTGGACAACGTACTGTGTTTAGCACTTTGAATATCTCAGCAACGGTTGGGCGTACAATCACAATTTAAACACCAAAATGATTGTTTTTTGGAACTGAACAGATTGGTAAAAGCAAATGTGAAGTTTACATTAAAATAAACATAGGAAAAGCCAAAATCCTTTTTCCCATAAGATTAACATGGGAGACTTTATGAGTAAGTTTTTTGGATTTTTTCCGCAACCACTTAAACTAGGTTAATAATTCAAAATACTATATTATTTTTTTTTAAGCTCTACAACATGGTCAAAACCAAAATTAAGTTTTTAAAAAATTGTAGGGTGAAAAGTGCAAAAAACAGATTTTTTTAAAATTTAAAACCCCCATAAACCCCCCTTCCCATTGTCCGATTTTTCTGGTTTTCGAACTTAAAGTCATGAATGTCATTTTACACATTTGAGCCAAATTTCATCGAAATCGGACGTTTTTTACTCAAGTTATCGCATTCACGGACACATATATAGATATATATATATATATACATATATATATAAATTTGAACGAATAGTGTTTTTGTCATCTGGGGACCTCAAAACAAAAAATTGTCATGGTCTCGGTCTTAAGTCTTACCATGATACCTACGGTAATAGCTTCTTCCCTATAGGGGAAATTCGCTAAAATGTAAAGGAATTATTATTTTTTTAATCAACTATCCCACAACAGTAGTCGGGCACGTACCTCATCAATAAACTGATCCATGTTTATAATAACCAAACAAACAAACAATAATAGAAATGGTATATATGTCGAAACCCTTCAGTAGCACCGGAGCACATGGGGCAGGAGGATTAGTGGCTCTGTGCGCTTGCACGAGGCCACCGACGCCGCGTACGTTTATAAAAGATCGCTCGCCGAGCGATCCCCTGCGATTAGTTGGTTTAGTTCGCCGACTACGCCTTACGTTTTTTCAGCGGTGTGAATTGCCCCATTTGAAAAACGGCGAGCGATCTTTTAAAAAGTCTGTCACGTCCTGTCACATAACGTAACGTTACGCCGGTGTGAAATGGCCTTTAGTACTAGCTGTTCGTATCTTTTATTTTAAGATGTCACTGTCTCCATCGTGATAGGTTTAGGCTCATTATTTATCCTTGGTCTTTCATTTCTATCATTAGTTTCTCGATTTTTTGTTTTACATGTTTAATGTCTTGTTCTGAAGAGTGTAATGATTATCTTGAGATGTTTTAACCCTGTCTATTGAGGCTTTCCGCCTACAAACATAACCTTTCCTAGGCTTGAATTCAAAACATTGTATGTAGGCTCTACTCTATCTCGAGAGTCTTATGGCTTTTATTTGTCTAAGCTTTTATCTTTCTAATATCCAATCAATTTGATTATATTTTGAAGATTCTACTATCTCGATGAGCCAGTTCCTGTGCAAAGGAGTAATTTACATAGTCTAGTGAAAACATGTTGCAAGGAAGTAATATCAGTCGTTATGTAAATGCAAATCTAATATTACTTATATATTTCAGAACACTTATACTCTAATGTTTCAAGTTTACTGAACTTTGTGTCATATGAGACTGTATGTCATATGAGTCTCTAAAGGCTACATTAACTTTATAATTTTGTAAAACATTTAATAGGGATTTTCTTTAAATCCCTAATAACAACATTAATATTTTTAACAAGTCTAAAAACGATAATCTTTCGGTATTCGGACTCAGCTGTATAATCACCGATTCCAGTCGTTGGATAGTGGTTGTACTTATATTCAGATTGTAAATTCTACGAATAAGGAATATTGAATACCAAATGAAACATAATTTGCCGGAGTTAGAATGTGTAGTAAAATATTCAGTTTAGTGTCTATTTTTTAACTTATGTACCCTCAAAAACTAGCTGATTTCTCATTACTTTGCATATTAATGGAACTTTATGTTCACATACGCTATTTAAAATAGTTGTAAACTAGTTTTTTTTATATTAATAATATTTAAGGTAAAAATTATAATTAAAAGATTAAAATAAAGATGACTGCACTGCACATTTAATTATCCAATGTTTAATTGTCAAAACAAATGCACCCTTTAAAAAGAAATTAAAAGCAACTCCAAACAATTGGGAGAGTGTTACAAAGTAAATAACTGCCACAGGATACAGTTTATGAGAGGGATGTGAATTGTTCAACGACTACCGGATAACCGTTAGGAGATTAAACCGTAAAGTAACGGAGTTAACGTCCCGGCTGGTGATAACTGCTGGGTAAATGGGAACGTTCCGTGTGTGGTGATATCGTGGGCGAGATTAAACTTGTATGGATGTGTACTGTACGGTGTAGCCCCGACAAGAGGATGTTGTGAATCTTATAAGGAACGCGTGCAGTTTTATATTAGTTGTATTTCAATGAATACTCTTAAGAGTTGATTTGTTGTTGCGTACAGTTAAATATGAGCTGTACCGAGTTTTGAATTTACTATCAACGCTGAATATTTTTCTTCTGAATGTTTCTGAATTAGTTGAGGATGGTAATTGTATTCTTGTTTGATTATTTGGCAATCTCATTTTCTTACATAAAACTATATTGGCAAGACAATTTTAACATTTTAAAATTGTTTCACTTTAGTTTTATATCAGAAGATGAGGTTGCCAAATAATCGAACAAGAACTGAATAAATTAATTTTCTTGTGTTAAAAACTGATTACAATATCTCGGCTATAAAATTACAAATCAAACTCTTTGGAATTCCACTATTTTCACAAATTATAATTTGTTAGACAATAATAATACAGATACATATTATTACAAATATTACAATATTATTATATATTACAATCTGATATCAGACTCGGCCCATGCTGCTATTTAATAATTCCTTCTGACTCCTTGTGGGCCGCACCCATGAAGTGGATGGGCATTGTTTTTATGCCAAATGGCCAATTGTTTTTGGATTAATGGTCTTATTGTAGATTTTCAGAATTTTGTCGCTTTATCTGTAACAGTAAAATAAATAATACGCCGTTACGGGACTTCTAAACGCTGTATGTTTACATTATTTTATATGAATGTGGTTTAAATTAGAATATTTACTTAAGTATTGAAAGACGTATTTTATTATATTTATTTATTTCTCAAAGGCTCTTGAAGTTGCAATGTTGCTCTTAAAGAGGATCGGCTATATTTAAATCAATCGGTTTATGTTTTAAACATGTGTTTAGCAATTTATTATTTTTGAGATTATATTTCAGTACATGAAATTAAACATGTAAAATTGATATTATTAAAACACTAATAGCTTGTCAAACATTGATGTCAAAGGTATATTGAAGTATTTTTTGTTAACACACATGTACTTGCATACCTGCCAAGTAATTTGCAGACGCCATAGTTTACTAAGCCAATCTCAATATTATCTTGCTTTCATATATTTAATGATACGTAATCTTACAGACGCCATAGTTTACTAGGCCAATCTCAATATTATTTGTTAACCGGTCAATGATAAAACATTTATAAAATCGTATAGGTAAAATATTAAACCATTTAATACACCCAATTTAGAGAGTCATACAAGTAAGAAGTGTGTTATATAGAACCTGATAGAGGGTGGGTTTCCAATCAAAGGCTTTTCAGCGTTATTGTCTTAGTGAATTTTGTCACCTCGTACGCATGGGGTCCGGCAGTGTTTTATAACATTATTTTTACCTTTACACTCTTCCTAACAGGATTTAGTCCGTAACACAATTTGGTCAGTTTGAACAGGCTGAAATAAAAATAGGGTATGTAAAACAACTGGATGGGGTAGAGGATTGGAGACAAAACTATTTTAAAAATCAAGGACTATCTTGTTTGCTACCTATAATTGGATTTATTGGAAGATTTTAGCATGGAGTGAGTGCACTTGGAACTCTAGTAAATCATCCTCAGACAATTTTTGACAATTGGATTTAAACCCAATTATAGATGGGCATTACATATCAAAATAAGCCTCAAAATTACTAGACGTAGAGGTTTAGAGCTAGAGCGATGGCCTCGCAAATCAGAAGTGGTCTGGAAGTGGAGGTTCGATCCCGGCCGACTGCTGATATCTTGTTACGAGCGGTCACCACTGGCATACTCATGCTAATAATGCGGTTACGGTACTTTTTTGTCGTGACTTCCCACACATGCCTACCGTTCCAAGGCGATGCGCAGTTGAGTTTTGTTTAACAAATCATAAATATTTTTTATTTTAGATGAAAATCTATGAGAACTATAAGGGTAAAATGTTACTTAACTCATACAAAAATTGAAATTTAATGTAAACACAGTGTCAAAATAATATACGTAATTAAACTATTACATTTTTCCCCGTTTTATACTGGCTTAATTATAAAAAAATATCAGGTTTGGAGACTAGAATATTGAAATTTAACTGGCTGGAAACTGCCACATGTAATTGATACCCGTCATAACAATCTGCTGTGGACCAACTCTGCAACTTCAACCCTTCATCATGGGTTTCCCTTTGAAACTTCACGTTTAGCTATTTCCCTTATATATCGTATCATCAGGCAATATTAATTAAACCCTCTTCATGTAAGAATGACAACTATAAGTCCTTTATTTGGACTTTGCTCAAATATCTGCACTACAGTTCTTATAAAAATGAAATTAACATTTCAAAACATTTTCATTTTACTAACAAATCAAAAACTCTTTAATTTAAGAAAAGCTACCCAATAATTCTAGTCCATGCGTTACCTGTAGAATAGAAGCGTCCAGTAAAATGACGAACAGTTAAATATATCATAATCTGTATATTTATTTAAAAAGACCTGTGCCAAGTTGTCAATATTCTACTCCACCGTAGAAGGACTTAAACATATTTGTGAAATGTAAATATGTCATCAACTAAATAAAAACATATATGCATTGTAAATGATATAGAGTTATAGTATACTAAGTTGTGTTCTTAATTAACTACAGGGAATCAAACTAACCTACAAAACTAACGTAGCACACTCAGTGGCTATTAGAATGCAATAAATAATTAACCTTCAATATTACAGATTACATGTTTAAATTATTTTAAAACCGTTAATAATGCAGATTGTTTAATATTTGATGAAAATTTTGAGTAATTTGTTCAAATGCATCTAAACATACAAAATAAATGTACAATACGTAAAATTTGGTTTTAGTTGGGCGTATAGGTTTTTTCCAGCGACAGCTATTTTTTGTTTATTTGTTTTTTTATTTCGTATAACTCACTAAAACATACAATAATTGTTAGTTAAGAAAATGTTGCGGACATTTTCGATCACTGATTAGTACGTAATTTACTAATCACGGCGTTATAAAATCGTTTTACACGAACGTCTCGCTCTAGTAGTCGCGCTTTCTGTTCCGTGCAGTGCCGCCTGTTCTTTTATGTGCCTGGATTTTGTGTTTGGTTTGATTTTCATTTTGACTGATTTTACAGTTGTCTGTTTCAGTTTTTTTTAGCTTTGCCTGGTTTGTGCCACTAATATTTTGTGTAATTTTGTTATGTTTTAGATTTCTTCTCACTTGAGGACGGAATCAGATTCCAGATCCCGAAACTTCGTAAAACTTGGTTTACTATTCAGTGATGAAAGATAAAATATATCCACTAAACAATACCATCAATGAATTATTTTAAAGATACAATAATAAATTATAATTTTAAAGAACTAAGAATATAATATGTGATAGCCACCCCAAGATCCTCTGGATAATTGATATGTTCTTTCACAATCGCGTACAATATTCATCAAATATCAACGTAAAATCAGGCACAAGGGTGTTGCCTTGTGATCACCAAAATCTATCCGTGGTCCATTGCGGACTCTCGAGAGGTCTTAGCCTATTCCGATGAGTATATCTGCCAAAGTACACCGCTTGGACGGGGGGAGAGGGGGGAGTTTGTGCCCCCGCGGGGGCCACGGCAACCTGCGAACGGACTGCAGTTGGGCTATGATCTAGACTGCATAGACCCTTTAGTAGCTTTCGTTAGCACCCCGACCGATGGAGTGAAGCGCCAACAGAAGCCTGATACGACAAACAACCTGCGCACCGACACGCATCACCCACGGTCCCCCTTCTTTGATCGCAACAGGAGGAACGACTGTGTGCACTTGCACTCCAGATACGAGAGACGCTGTCAAAGCAAACCTCACGCTGGTGGGGGTCCCGTTGGTATGAATAATGGAAGGTCACCATCAAACCAGCAACGAAGCCAAATCCAGGGGCAGGGTGGACCCTGTGTATCCCCACCCGTGGTAGGTCACATTTAAAGAAATTAACCGTATCTAGCCGGATGAATCCTCCCCAATTAAGGATGATCACAACTACATTAGTAGGGGGATTGCCCCCTACTTACATTCCACCCCTGGGTCAAGGGAATGTGGGTCAAAGACCCTAGGGCTTTCAAGGAGCGGACTCCTTCTATGAACCCCTCCATCCGTTCGCCGACAGAGTCGGATGTTTAGGATACATTGTTCTTTAAAACCAGCAAAGTCAAAGGAAATACATCTTTTCAAGCGAATAACACACAACTAAAAACTACTATTTTCGATAAATACCACTTCTGCAACTAACCACTTTCACCATCACTTACCACTTTTGAAATTATTTAAATTTATTACTGACTCACCAAGAAAGTGATTTCTAAAAATATTAACTGATATTGTAAATATTTGTTTTAACTGCTACAGTAAAGATTCTCTCATAGAGTATTCTCATTTGCATAAAATACGTGCTATGACCCTGCAACGGAAGAAACTGTATTGTTTCCATTTTCAGCGTCCTTTATGTTTTAATCCACATAGAATTGTCCTCACAAAACCCCATCTGGGTGAAGTTGGACTTTTTATTTTACTAAAAGCTTCTAAATGAAAACTTCCTCTAATAGTTATAATTGACACCGAAAACTTATACAACTACAAGATAAACCATTCTGTAGCGAGTAAAAATTAACTCAAATTCAAAATTCTGTAATAAGAGTTATGTACGAAAAACATCCTCTTACACACTGCAAAACATTATTATTTAAATTATCTCTACCTTAACTTTATATTTATAAGACCCTTATGAATGTTTTTAGAAGCAATGTCCACATAAATCATAATATTAACTGGCATACCTCTAACACCAGATTTCAATTACATAATTTTCAATAACCTATCAATCGTGCAAGGCTTTTGATACATTGTCCATTTTATATAAGTTTACAATAATTACAGTATTTGCAAATTTATAGAATAGAACAAAAATATTAGGAAAAGTAAGGGAAATATATTTTAAATTACGAATAATATTCAAAGATGATGGTTTTATTCGGTTGCAGAATTTATAAGTTTTAAATATTATTAACTATTAGAGAAATTCATAATTAGTTATTAATGGTATTTTGTTTAAGTATTATCATTATTAATCCTAGAATGATTCAATTTGAATATTTACATTTTATTTATTATTCTAAATTATTGAAATTTTAATTGTGCAATAATAAACAAAGTTGTTGTACTAGTAACAGTGTTCTGTAACAAAGTGAAATGCAATTATTTATTTTATATCCAAGCAGATACCGTCATATAATTTAAATTTGATAAACTAAAATACAGTGCCATTTGAACCCATCATGTACATTAAACGGACATTAAGTGGTTATTTTATATTCTCTCCTCAGCGATCTGTGAGCGAAATAGTTTTCTTTTTGTGAAAGTTAGGATAAAAACCTAAGCTTAAGATAACTTCGTTGGCCAAGGCAATGATCGGCTTCAGAGCTCAGCGTACGTTACTTGTGCATCACAGTAGAACAGTCATAAACTATTTGTGTACATTATTGTCTTACTGTAAATACAACCACTTAATGTAAATTCTCAATTGTATAAACGGTTTTTAAATAGATATAATTTAATAGTTAAGAGAACTTTTAAGTAGAGGTTACGGTTTAATTGATATTTATATGATTAGCTTTATAACAAATACAATTATTATGTGCAAATTGGATGCAATATATATTGTACTGTATGCTGTCATAAAGCACATTCAAATAACATTCTCGTTTTTAAGTTTATGAACAAAGAACCTGTTTATGAATTAAAGCCTGCAAGAGGTCACCAAAATGTAAATACCCCCGTCGCAGCAAACCTGCGTACTCAGAGTATTTGCAATGCATATATATGTGACTCACTAATACATAGAGCTACTTACCAAGTTTCACCAAAATACATCCATAAATAAGTGATATATAGCATTTTATTTATTCTCCATAAGAATAACATTAGTGTTGAGGACGCAGGTTTGCTGCAACGAGGAAGATAAGTAATTTTTTTTGCAATTACCAATATAACTGAACCAGGTGAAGCTATATACCAAGTTTATTAATTTAGGGTCATAATTAAGGGAGATATACAACTTTACTTATTCTCCATATGAATAACATGGGGGCCGAGTATGCAGGTTTGCTGCTACGGGGACTATCAACAAAAAACTTGTTTTTGTGCTAATATCAATATACCACAACTATTTGAAGCCACATACCAATTTTCATCAATATACATTCAAAAATAATTGAGATATAGAATTTTATTTATTCTCCATAAGGATAACATTGGACAACGTACTGTGTTTAGCACTTTGAATATCTCTGCAACAGTTGGACGTAGAACAACGATTAAAACACCAAAATGATTGTTTTGTTGAGCTAAACACATTAATAAACAGAAATGTGAGGTTTTTAGTAAAACTATATGAGAAAAATCTAGAAACTTTTTTCCCATAAGATTAACATGGGACACGTTTTTTTGGATTTTCTCCGCAACCACTTAACCTAGGTTAATGATTCAAAATACTACATTATTTGTTTTTTTAAGCTCTATATAATGGCTATAACCAAAATTGAGTGTTTTTAACATTTTGGGGTCAAATTTGCAAAAAACCGATTTTTGGAAAATTGTAAACCCCCATAAAACCCCCTTCTCATAGTGCGATCGATCTGGTTTTCGAACTTAAAGACATAAATGCTACTCTCCACATTTTTGTCAAATTTCATCAAAATCGGGTGTTTCTTTCAAAAGTTATCACACACACACACATATATATAAATTTGAACGAATAGTGATTTTGGCATCTGGGGACCTCAAAACGAAAAGTTATCATGGTCTCGGGCTTAAGTCTTACCATGCCACCTACGGTAATAGCTTCTTCCCTATAGGGGAAATTCGCTAAAAAGCAACAAACCTAATTTTCAACCTTAACTGTTATTACAAATTGTAATTAGTTATCATACATACTCTCTTTGCTTCCATCTTTTTACCTGAATAATATATTAAGTTTCAGTCTACATTTTTATCTGATATATATTTCATACTTTCTATAACTCTTCCATAGAGTCTGTGTAGCCTTTGTAGTTTTGAAGAAAGATAATGAGCAGAGGTACTTTTTTACAGACGTAATTATTTTTTAACCAAATTTTAAATTACATTTATAACATAGCATTGTTTTTTTTTGCAATTTTTGGTCGCTTCTCCCTACACAATAAAGCCGTGTTATGAATAATAATAATAATAATATAATAATAATAATAATAATATAATAATAAGAACTCTAGGTTTCATGGGACAGAAAGAACTTACGTATGATAACGTAGTTAAGGCGGTACCACACTACTCGCGAACAGGCCTGAACATTCGGCCGAACATTCTCCCAAATGTTCACTGAACATTCCGTCCCGTATGTTCCTGTATTCAAAAGTTCGTGTAGCTCCCACACTTCTCGCAAATACTCCGAACATTCGGAGTTCGGCCGAATGTTCGGGCCTGTTCGCGAGAAGTGTAGGACCACCTTTAAGAAGGACCCCAACAAAATTGGAGTTTTGGGTTATTTTTCAAAATTGTTTTCAAGTATTGCCGATCTTGTCCTTATTTCCATCATTTAAATTTTTAACTCAGTACAATGGTACTCTAGTTGCTATATAGTAGTCCAACCTGTATTCCGAAATATATAAAGTATTCCTGCGGCCACCAGACCGAAATGATCTTATTTTTCAGATGTTGTTTGTTTCTGTATAAACGTAAAAACTCATCAAGATATATTTACATTAGTAATTAAAATAAGATCGGTTTGAAATAGTGTAAATTACTTGGTTGATATTTACTTAGTATTGAGTAGCATTTATTAACTAGCTAAGGGGTAATAATGTGAAAGCTTTCACTAGGCACGATCGTATTCCGTTTACACCATGTTTACAATAGTTGTCTATAATAATACCCCGAATTCTTTTAACGTACCTAAATAAACCTCTATCTTTTCCTTGGGTATTGTACCCTCTCAGCACACTTTTAATAATAAGAACAATCTCTGTGCCATTATTACTGCTACAGAATCATCTTAATATTAACAAACTCTATTTGCTCGTAAGGGAGGAATTCAATTTACCTTCATTCTTCTTTTACCGAGAATGAAGCTTCATAATATTAATTATATAAACCAACTTTGAGTTTATAAAACTCCCGTTTTTAGATAAGCGTTTTTGCCCGTTACTTTCATTGAATAGTACATTTAATCACTAGGGAAATAAACGGTATCAGGAAACTGACACATGCTTTCTCCCTTTTAGCAAAACATTAATATAGAATATTAAGTACAGCTAAATGTACAGTCAATTGTCTAAAATAGTTGTTTTCAGAAATATCCACCCAAAGCCCTTTTTGGAAGGCACTATAGAATCCATTGCTACAGTCAGTGGTTTTGAGAGAGGAAATGCCCCCTTGTCCCCCCCAGGGTTAAATGGCAACATATTTCGAACATGCTCTGCTGGTCAATACTAACGACCTGCATATAAATTTTTAATTAAATTGATCAGTAAATAAGAGAGATATAGTAATTTTTGTATTCTCCATAAGAATAACGTTGGACAACGTACTGCGTTTACCGCTAAATGAAAATTTATATTTTCTCCGCAACTAGCAATCGTAGAATATTAATTCAAAATACTAATATATTTATTTTTTTGAGCTTTTTTTAATGGTGAAGAGTAATATTTTTTAACTTTTATGTTTTTTATGTTTGAAGTCTTGTAATTTCTCAACCCGAATTTTTAAAGAAATGCGGGAGGTGTCGTTTTGTTCGAAACCTAAAGCTCTACAAACAACTTAAGTTTAATCAACATTGTTAGAGCCATTTTTGGGAAATTTGGATTTTTCATGTTTTTTGACGATTTTTGGGGGTTAATTACCCTTAAAAATCAAAAATTCAAAAAATGAAAAAACTCTTGGAGATAAGGTAATTAGTACCTACATACCAAATTTCATAAAAACCGATCCATTGGTTAGGGCTCTAGCTCTGTACACATCCACACACGCACACACACACACACACACACACACACACACACACACACACACACACACACACACACACACACACACACACACACACACACGCACGCACGCACGCACGCACGCACGCACACACACACACACACACACACACACACACACACACACACATCACGTAAAAACACTTTTTTGGGTTCAGGGAGCACCAAAACGAATATTTCCAATAACAACTCAAATCCGAAAATTTTGACGAAAACAATACTTTCTCCATATACTATGTATAGGGTGAGAAAGTAAAATGTGACGCTTTTTGAAATGAGCTCAAGTTTAATGACCGAGGTGAAGCCGTCGTTGGAAAATAAGTAAGGATCGAAAAGCCACTTTTGGCCCTGGTGATTTTTCGTCATACTGCACAATATATTAAGCTAACTACTTCACAAAACTAAATTGTTACAACTTATTTACCTTTAAAAGTTTGCTCTCAAAATGTCTTCCATCTTGTTCTTGCTATTTAAAGAAAACAGCTGTTACAGATGTATTCAACTATTGTCTGTTAAGTTTGTGTAAGTGTTAGGTTAAGGCAGTCCCACACTTCTCGCGAACAGGCCTGAACATTTGGTCGAACTCCGAATGTTTAGAGTATTCGCGAGAAGTGTGGGAGCTGCACGAACTTCTTAATACATACGGGACGGAATGTTCAGTGAACATTCGGGAGAATGTTTGGCAGAATTTTCTGGCATGATCGCGAGAAGTGTGCGAGACCGCCTTAACTATAACGATTGATATACGAATCGCTGTAGACTATCATTAAACCGACAACAATGGAACAGTGCACTAGAACCGATGAAATAATCGACTACTACTCTCGATGCAATCGATTTCTTAAAATCGAGGTACGCAAGTTTGCAGTTTTACTGAATTAAGTACCTGGGAGGCCGAGCTTTACTCGGGGGAAGGCCAGTCAGTTTGTTTAGATGACTTGGAGTAATATTTCACCACTTCCCTCTACTGATAATCAGATTTGTATAACTTATTTTCCTTTTTTCTACACTTTTAAGGTCACTCCAGTTGTTATTCATAGCTCAATGTCCCTTTGATTTATTTTACTACTCTATATATGTAATCTTCACTCAAATCTTTTAATCTCTGCTCTAAGGAAACCACATGTTAATAATCCTATACTATAATATGAGTAAGGTTTGCTTGCTTGCTTGCTTACTTGCGACACTGATCTCAAAAACTGCTCGAAAGATTTCCTTCAAATGTTGGAAATAACTAATTTCTGGGATAAAAATAAGTTCTAGACAGGCTTCATCCCCAGGAAAATCAAATAATATAAAAAAACTAAAATGAAAAGTGAAACAAATTAACATTGGGCTTATGGAGTTTCAAATCAAAACAAAAGAATTGTAACAGCTGCTGCTCATAATCAACCAGGGAACTGTCGAAGTAATACTCATGTTGTATATGATGATTAGTACCTGGGAGGCCGAGCTTTGCTCGGGGGAAGGCCAGTCAGTTTGTTTAGATGACTTGTAGTAATATTTCACCACTTCCCCCTACTGATAATCAGATTTGTATAACTCATTTGCCTCTTTTCTACATTTTTAAGGTCACTCCAGTTGTTATTTATAGCTCAATGTCCCTTTGATTTATTTTACTACTCTATTTATGTAATCTTCACTCAAATATTTTAATCTCTCCTCTCAGGAAACCACATGTTCATAATCATATACAACATGAGTATTACTTTGACAGTTCCCTGGTTGATTATGAACAGCTGTTACAATTCTTTTGTTTTGAATTGAACTCCATAAGCCCAATGTTAATTTTTAACTTTTCATTTTAGTTTTTTAACATTATTTGATTTTTCCTGGGGATGAGGCCTGTCTAAAACTTATTTTTATCCCAGAAATTAGTTATTTAGAACATTTGAATGAAATCGTTGGAGCCGTTTTTGAGACCCGTGTCGCAAGCAAGCAAACCTTACTCATATTAGAGTATAGGATTAACATCCCAAGTAGCATAAAACTTGTTTGAAAACAATTTCAAAATATTTTAAAATTGTTTTAATATTAGTCAAACTTGGTATTTTTTCCATTATTAAAACAAGTTTCAAACAACTTTAAAATGTTAAAGAAATCATTTTAAAATATTTCAAAATTGTTGTGAAATTGTTTTAATATAAGTCAAACTTGGTATTTTTCCCAATATTAAAACAAGTTTTAAAACAATTTTAAAATGTTTCAAAATTGTTGTGAAATTGTTTTAATAGAAGTCAAACTTGGTATTTTTCCCAATATTAAAACAAGTTTTAAAACAATTTTAAAATGTTTCAAAATTGTTGTGAAATTGTTTTAATAGAAGTCAAACTTGGTATTTTTCCCAATATTAAAACAAGTTTTAAACAACTTAAAAATGTTAAAGAAATTGTTTTAAAATATTTCAAAATTGTTGTGAAACTGTTTTAATATAAGTCAAACCTGGTATTGTTTTCAATATTAAAACAATTTTAAATTATTTCAAAATGATGATTTATTCTTAAATTATCTGTGCAAAATTAACAAGCTGACTTTTAAAAATAGTTTAAAATTAGTTTACAAAATTTAAATTTAAACTGTTTTTCTTATATATTTTAATTCATTAAAACTTGTTTGTAAAATATTTATACATTAAGAATTCTGGATAAAAAATATATCCAATTAAAATTTTAAACGTTTTATTGAAAAATATAAATTGTAACAATTATTAAATCTATAATATCAGTCTTAATCCTCTTTCAAAATTATCTTCCACTAATTAGGTTTCTTCCTCGCCACTGATGTGTTCAGCATGGATTGTTCTGCAACAAAAATGTGTGGTATAGTAAATAAATCTAAAATATAACGACAATCACAGTTTTTAACAATGGTTTTTGTCCGCACATCTCAACCAAGCATCGTAACTATCTGTAATTCAATGCTTACATCAATGACCCATGAACTAATGAAAACCCATAACCAAAGAATAACAATGTTTGTACTTTAATTTCTAACTTTAAGCCTGTACATTCTACGTATTAATATATTTGGAAAAACTAGTCACAGAAAATACAGCGGCATATGGACTTTGAATCTCTTACTGCTTGCCGCAACATCAATTATCGTTTGCGACGTCCATTTTTGGCTTTCTTTCATCGAAAAGCTACTATATCAGATTATAAAAAAATGTTAAGTTGAAACACATTCACCCGGATAATAAAAATGGTGATGGCTGTTAGATCCTAAACTTTTTATGAATAATATCCATTATTGGGGGGGAAGGGGGGAGTAAATCCCTTTAGGGAGCATTGTATATCCAGTAATGGAATAATATCATAATCATCCACTGTTTTAGCCCCTGAGCTGTACGTATTATGTATTATCCCAGAGTTTTGAAAATTAGTAGGATTGTTTATTACCCCCTTCTGCACATCATACTTAAAGTCCACGAGCGAGGATGGTGAGCGGGTGGTGGGGAAGCCTCTTATGGGGAAATTATATGGTGAAATTTGAAAATTCCATGATTTTTGTTCACATTTCCTTATTTATTAGTTTTAGCCAATTGTCCTAGATAAATAATTGGAGATAATTAAATTTCCTATTTTGTCATAGGATTAACGGTTAAAAACTTATAGGCTTTACAAGCTGTAGAAATTACCAGCGACAAGGCTTTTTGGATGTTTCTCCTTATTCTCGGTAAATATACCTTCAACCTGGGCACAACCACAACAGAAGCATATGGAAGAGTTTGTGAATGAGAAATTTCTCTATAACATACCCAAACTCAGACAAGACAAGACAATAGGAACACTTAAAATTCCATTAAAAATGATGGCGGCTAAAATATGGTGCTTAAGTACAAAATATAGTAGCTCTTTATAGTAATAGTCTTTAGCAACCATTGGATAAGCTACTAAGGAGTATTTTTTATCGTGTAGGCTTCCACGGTCCGAAGACCAAGTCATGAAGTTAATTTCCGGGTTAGTCCGGTAGATGTCGAAGAAGTTGGTGGCCGATGTTTCGGATATAATTACAATATCACTGGCGACGTGAATTAGTAGCGAAAGTGTACTAAACACTCACTAATTGACTGGCACACTCGTCCGACTCTTCCGCTTATATAGGTGCCGCGGCCGTAGGTTGTAAACAGACCTGATCTCGGTCGTCGACTACCGACTATTTTACATGCCTTTAAGAAACAAGAATTTATTTAAAACTCAAATTGATACTAGAAATGATAGGAATAGAAAACAACAAAAATATTAAAAACGCTGTTTTAGCATATTTAAGAGGTAAAACTGATAGAATTGGCACAGTACTTAAAAAAAATAAATCACAACAATATTCAAACCTTACAAGAAAACAAAACAGTTTCTTCGGCATGTCAAGGATAAAATTCATTTGCAGACACCATGGGTTTATCATATAGAGTGCAGCTGTGGAATGAGTTACATTACAGAAAGCCGCAGAGTAATTTATACTAGACTAAAAGAACACATAAGGAACACCAAGAATGGAGATACCAAGATGTCAGCCGTAGCTAAACATTCGTATGAGATTAAACATCTAGGCCTAATAAACTCTGAGAATATTAAAGTACTAGCAGCGATTGAAGACAACTATAAACAAAAAATACGTTAGGTCTGTTTACAACCTACGGCCGTGGCACGTAAGCGGGACTATATAAGCAGGATAGTCGGACGAGCGCACCAGTCAATGAGTGAGCGTTTAGTAGGTTTTCGCTAATAATTCACGTCGCCCTGACGATGTATATTGTGATATATCCGAAACGTCGGCCAAAAACTTCGTCGACATCTACACGGACCAACCAGGAAATGAACTTCATAAATACTAAGGAATATGTTTAATCTATGATAATACTGACCTAATCATAACATTTAATCCACATGAATCTTAAAAAATGTAAACAAAACAAGAGAATTGTCTGTAGGCCTATTTTAATTAGATATGTTTTGGTATTTTTTGTTATTTTGATGTTTCATACACCAGAGAAGCCGGAAAACACCTTATTAGCTTAATTTCTGATTGTCTCCAGGTGACTTTTATATATACTGTACCCGAATTGTTTAAAAGGAGTTGATTGATTTACATATTTTTCACTGTAATGCAGGCCATTTCAAATCGCCCAATATAAATAAAATTTGTCGCTCAACATTTTTTATTTTCCTGATTTTTCTATCAAGAGTTCTTTATAGGTAGATAAACACAAAACACAGTACCTATAAAAAAATGTATAGGCCTATACCATAATTTTGTTTGGCAGCCATTTTTAAAATGGTGGTTGAGCAAATTTTCATAAAAAACATGGTTTGCGGAAAGTTTAATTGCCAAGCCATTTTAAAAGATATCAGAATAATTCAAAAACCACTCTGTTCAGCATACAATGGACTTCAAGTACACACTACTTTAATTATTCTTTAATACTAGAGAGTTAGTCAAACTCTCTCTGTAAAAGATTTGAAAAAAGTCGTCAACCGTTACTTTTTAAAACCATAAAATTTTATGAAGGAAAAGGGACTCACTGATAATTTTTTATTTCTGTGTTGAATACTTTTAGGACTATGTGCAGTATAAATTTTAGTCCTGAGATGCACTCCTTTTACTTTCTCCCCCTATACATAGTATATGGAGAAAGTATTGTTTTCGTAAAAATTTTCGAATTTGAGTTGTTAGTGGAAATATTAGTTTTGGTGCTCCCTGAACCCAAAAAAGTGTTTTTTACGTGATGTCTGTGTGTGTGTGTGTGTGTGTGTGTGTGTGTGTGTGTGTGTGTGTGTGTGTGTGTGTGTGTGTGTGTGTGTGTGTGTGTGTGTGTGTGTGTGTGTGTCTGTGTGGATGTGTACAGAGGTAGAGCCCTAACCTATGGGCCGATTTTTATGAAATTTAGTATGTTGGTACTAATCCACGATATCTCCAGGCGTTTTTTTCATTTTTTTGAATTTTTGATTTTTAAGGGTAATTATCCCCCAAAAACCACCAAAAAACATGAAAAATCCAAATTTCTCAAAAACGGCTCTAACGATTTTGATTAAACTTTAGTGGTTTGTAGAACTTTAGGTTTCCAACAAAATGACACCACCCGAATTTCTGGAAAAATTCGGGTTCAGAAATTACAGGACTTAAAACATCCAAAATTCCGTTTTTTGGATTTTTCATAAAAAATCATAAATGTTAAAAAAGATTACTATTCTTCATTAAAAAGAGCTCAAAAAAACTAAATAAATTGGTATTTTAAATTACTATTCTACGATTGCTAGTTGAGGAGAAAATTGAAATTTTCATTTAGCGGTAAACGCAGTACGTTGTCCAATGTTATTCTTATGGGGAATACAAAAATAACTATTTCTCTCTTATTTACCGATCTATTTCATTAAAATTTGGTATGCAGGTCAAGTTAGCATTGAACAACAGATGATGTTCGAAATGTGTTGCTATTTAACCCTGGGGGGGCAAGGGGGCATTTCCCCTCTCAAAACCACTGTGTGTAGCAACGGACTCTATATAGTGCCTCCCAAAAAGGGATTTGGGTGGATATTTCTGAAAATAACTATTTTATAAAATTTTCTGTACATTTATCTATACTTCATATTCTATATTTAGTAAATAACAAATGTTTTTGTCATTAAAGTTTGGCTTAAAGGGAGGAAGTATGTGTCAGTTTCCTGATACCGTTTATTTACTGTAGCTTTTCAAAAATGGACGAAAACAAAAAATGTAAGTTTTCTTACAATACCGGTACCGGTATCTGAAAAGGGACTGAATGAAATAAAGTGAAAATGTTACTGAATGTTCTTTACACAAATAGGAATACCTCATAAAAAAATTATGACTGAGACTCAAATATATTTTACTCATGATATAATCAAGCCGTTGTGTGCTAACTTGTCAGTGAACTGTCGTGTACAAATGCAACGTTTTTACTGAAATTCATTGCTTTATTTCTCAAAATATGGTTAGGTCTCAGTCATAATTTTTTTATGAGATATTCCTATTTGTGTGAAGAACATTCAGTAAAATTTTAATATTAAAAGAAATAAAATTATCATCATTGCACAGTGGTAAGACTATTAGGCCTACTCAAAATAAACATATAGGATACTTTTATAATCCTGACTCCCCCACTGACATGACTTAAAATTTAAACCCCTTCTCAAAATACGGTACCTTTCAAATTGATCGATGCTGGGCAGTCATTATCCAACGGTAAGCTCCTGGGTCTGTCAGGCTTACTTGTTGTGACGAGTGAAAGTGTTCCGATATAAGTTTCATCTGAAATAGATAAACAAGTGGTAATTAACTGTACATTTATCCGGATGTTTAAAATGTTGAGGTTTCTGTTGGTAGATTCAAATGTGCCTAAGCCTACATTATACATAGTTATTAGGTACACATACATATATATACATATTGTTAGTACCGTACTATGTGTAACTTAAGAATTCCTCAACAAAAAAGCTTATCTTTAAAAAATAGTTTGAAGTTTTAAAAGTTATTTCACGAAATAGTTGTGTTTTAGGTGTATAAATATAAAGTAAGTTACTGTATTATAACACTCTATTTATGTATTAAACTTAGATATTATTAGTATTTGAATAACGGGTATGGATTCATAAGTGGTTTGATTATTTTCAACCCATATTTTTTGATACCGGTACTATAAATATTTTATCCGAATGCGACGTTACTATCGAAACAATGTTTAAAAATGGCAATTGCTACATTAGTTAGCCTTTATCAATAATGAATTTTCAGCAGTTAAAAGCTGTTAGGCCTATAGTTTTAACAGAAATATATGCAACAGCACGCTGTGCTGTTAAAATAAGGTTATGTTAGTCGTGTAACATACTTAACACTTTTAACCTAACCACCTAAGCGCCCTGTACAACAAGTGGTAGCCCACACAAATCAATAATATTTTATCATTTGCTGTACTCTTACCTTTTACTCTTAGGAAAAAACATCGATACATAAGAAATAGGTAGGGCTATAGAAAAAAATAGTGGCTTGAAACTCATTCTAATGTAGTTTTAATACAGAATAAAAAAAGTGTTGAAAATAATGTAACCGCTTAATTAATACCAATTAAAAACCCTACCATAATTAACCCTTCGATGTATTCATTCATAACTGTTGTAACTACTCAAAAATGATATGTAACTAGTAACCTATTTTAACTACGTACCGGTAGGCAGTCCTAGTTGTAAGTTAGTAACTTAACTGTTAAGGTAGTGAAAGAAACCTGAATAATTGCACTTAAAAGCATGGACTGATTATGGATTAAGCAAAATTAATTGCTACCTGCATGTTCTTTGAGTTTTAAAGTAACTTAGGCCTATATACAATTTTACAAATATCTCTGACTTGTAGTAAATAGGCCAAGTTATTTGATTCTTAATTATGAATATGGGAATATTTAGCTTCAAATAACTTTATTCAATTAAGTTTGTGACTGCCGTGTGAAATTAGGAAATAAGAACAAGTTGGAAAGCTTTAAAATAGTTGTAAAGTTAACTAACCATAACCTAGCCATGGTTTAAGCCAAAGAAAAGTGAACTAATGCAGGGTCCAGTTGAATATTGACAATAAAAATAAGTATTAAAACTAATTATAACTATTATAAAACTGTTTACTGTATTTACCTTTATCCATCGTTATGAACACTTCCAAAACAGATTTCTTGAGTACTTTCATATCGGCCGAAATAACATAAACAAAACAACAAATCTAGAAAATAAAGGCAAATGGCGACGAGTTAGTTGACAGTTGAACAATACGTTTCATAAACGTCCGCTGTCACGTGATCTGTGGGGAGCGCGACGAGCGCTGTTTAACTGAAAGTGCTTTCAATTGTAACACACTCCTATTCAAACTTGTTTAATATAAGTTTTTTAACTTTTATCGTAATGTATATATAATCAAGTTTAAAATCGCAATTAACTCGTATTAAAATAAGGGTAATATAAGTCGTTTAACTGTTTGTTGAAATTGTTTCAAAACAACTTTTTATAATTGATATAAACACGTTTTAAAACAAGTTTAATAATGCAACTATTTTAACTATTAAAGAAATTTTTTTCAATTCAACTTTACAATTGTTAAAAACTCTTATTACAAGAAAGTTTAATATGAGTCTTCTAACTATTACAGAAATTGTTTCAAATCAACTTTACAATTGTTATAAACTCGTATTGAAACAAGTTTAATAAGTCTTTTAACTGTTATTGAAATTGTTTCAAAACAACTTTAAAATTATTATAAAGTTGTATTAAAAAAAAGTTTAATAAAAGTCTTTTGGCTGTTTTTGAAATTGTTTCAAAACAACTTTAAAATTATTATAAAGTTGTATTAAAACAAGTTTAATATAAGTCTTTTAACTGTTTTTGAAATTGTATCAAAAAAACTTTAAAATTATTATAAAGTTGTATTAAAACAAGTTTAATATAAGTCTTTTAACTGTTATTGAAATTGTTTCAAAACAACTTTGAAATTATTATAAAGTTGTATTAAAATAAGTTTAATATAAGTCTTTTAACGGTTTTTGAAATTGTTTCAAAACAACTTTAAAATTATTATAAAGTTGTATTAAAACAAGTTTAATATAAGTCTTTTAACTGATATTAAAATTGTTTCAAAACCACATTAAAACTGTTATAAACTAATATTAAAATTTATTTTAATATCAGACATTACAACTGATATCAAAACAATTTTAAAGTTGTTTTGAGTTTGTATTAAAGTTGTTTTAATATAAAACTTATATCAAAATATATTGAAATTGTTTTAAAACAATTTTAGGACCGTTTTCAACAATTTTTATGCTACTTGGGATGTGGTTTCCTGAGAGCAGAGATTACAAGATTTGAGTGAAGATTACATATATATAGTAGTAAATTAAATCAAAGGGATATTGAGCTATAAATAACAACTGGAGTGACCTTAAAAATGTAGAAAAAAGGCAAAGGAGTTATACAAATCTGATTATCAGTAGGGGGAAGTGGTGAAATATTACTCCAAGTCGTCTAAACAAACTGACTGGCTTTCCCCCGAGCAAAGCTCGGCCCCCAAGTACTCATACACAACATGAGTATTACTTTGACAGTTCCCTGGTTGATTATGAACAGCTGTTACAATTCTTTTGTTTTGATTTGAAACTCCATAAGCCCAATGTTATTTTTTTAACTTTTCAATTTATTTTTTAACATCATTTGATTTTACTGGGGAACCTGTCTAGAACATATTTTTATACCAGAACTTAGTTATTTCCAAAATTTGAAGGAAATCCTCGGAGCCGTTTTCGAGATAATTGTGCAACCAACCAATCACGCAAACATTCCTCATATAAGAGTATACGATATAAACGACAAAAACGAACAGCTGATGACCCCAACACCGGCTGATTCTTTTTTCCCCAGAGCTAAAAATAACTACTTTAGCCCAAAGAATACATCTATAAAGGTCTCGTCTGGGGTAAAAAACTTTGCCTACATGCTGGCCACCATTTTGACACTCTATCCCCTCCGGTCTCCATAGGAACAATATATTTAACCAATCACATCCTATATTCACAAGTTATGTTATGTTAGCCTTTATTACTCTTTGAACAGATGATTTGTTTACAAAACATATCCTCCTGTGAGGCTTCACTTTTTTAACACGAGACGAGATCTCTACATTTACTTACATCTTGTTGCTTTAGCCTCGCAACGCATGTATTGAAAACAGCCTTTTTCGAAGCAGTATGATAAACAATTATTTTTAAAACTGTACCATACCCTGCAACAAAATACCGTAGGCACTCATTCAATTTAATCATGCAGTTCACAGATCTCTGTAGTATCCCACACGTAGTATGAAGATTAGACTTATAGTAATACCAACAAAACCACACCGAAGTAAAGTTACTATGTTACATGGGACCTTCCACTTGCGAGTAGTTATCACCAGTCGGGGCGTCAATTTGGTTAATTTACGATTTAATCCCCGGGACAGATAACTCTCCCTTGTCAATGTACAACTCAATACGAGCTCTCTGTTGATCCAACATGCTGAAGCACATTTTGTGGCATGTTTTATAATAGGGTGGATGGATTTCCAAATGTACTTAAAATTTGATTTGTTGGCCTTTACAAGGAATACTTCATTACAAGTTGTTATGTCATCTTGACGGACAATATATATTTTTCCCTACTGTTGTTTTGTTGTGTTTAGGCCTAGCTATATATTTATTTTTAACGAGATGTATATGTTTTATACTTGTTTAGCGAATTTCCCCTATAGGGAAGAATAGTGAATTTGCCGTATAGGGAAGAAGCTATTACCGTAGTCGGCATGGTAAGACCTAGGCCCGAGGCCATGATAACTTTTCGATTTGAGGTCCCCAGATGCCAAAAACACCATTCGTTCAAAACTGTAAACATATGTACAGCATATAAACTGTATGTATATATACTCCTACGAATGCCCCAAATTTGGGTATCTCGGGCGCGTAATTTTTGGTTCAATTACAATTTAAAATATACAATATATATACATATATATGTCCGTGGGTGCAATAACTGTAAATATGGTCCAATTTTGATGAAACTTGGTGCTTGGTAAAGCAATATTTATGACTTTTAAGTTCGAAAACCAGACAGATCGTCTCATCCAAAGGGGTATTTTGGAAGGGTTTAGTACCCCAAAATTTATTTTTTGATTTTTTTACATATAATATTTTAGTAAATTAAATGTTGGGTTTCACCATTGAATTCAGCTTAATAAGCAAACAATTTGGTGTTTTGATCATCGCTCTACGTCAATTGGTTACACAGATATTGAAAGTGCTAAACACAGCACATTGACCAATGTTATTCTTATAACGAATAAGACAAATTGTATATCTCGCTTATTTTTCAATTTATCCTGACGAAACTTGGTATATTGCTTCATGTAGTTGTGTTCTATTGATATTTGCACAAAGGACCATTTTTTGCCGATAGTTCCTGTAGGAGAAAACCTGCGTACTCAGCCCCCATGTTATTCTTATTCAGAATATGTAAAATATTATCTCCCTTAATTATGGTCATAAATTAATAAAACTTGGTACGTGGCTTTAATTAGTTGGGTTATATTGATATTTGTATACAAACCCATTTGTTGTGTTCCTTGCTTCAGCAAACCTACACACTCAGCCGCCATGTTATTCTTATGGAGAATAATTAAAATGTCATAAATCAATTATTTATGAATGTATATTGATGAAACTTGGTATGTGACTTTATGTGGTATTAAGATACATATATATGCATTGGAAATTTGCTGAGTAAGCAGGTTTTCTGCTACAGAGGTATTTATTATTGTAAGAGTGAAACACACGTTGGACTTGGATTTTACACTATTGAACAAATGTTGCGTGCAATTTATTAGTGATATCCAATATTCCTTCTTTTTTTGCTATACTATGTTGTACTGCTGCATTGTAATTGGGTTCTGCCTGTAATTTAGCATGGAATTAAATAAATAAAGTTTTCACCAAAATAAGTCAGGATGTATTGTCAGTTATTAATGTTTTCAAATTTTGTTAAGCCTGTCTTCATTTACTAATGGAGTTTTATTGTTTTTAGTGGTTTAAGCTACATCGTTTGTAGTGTTGGGAGAAATATGGGATAAAGGTATTATAGATTTATTTAGTGAAACTTAACAACATGCAAGATCTTAAGAACATGCAAACTTAATTATAAGATTTATTTTATTATTATATGGGTTGTTATTTTCTTGAATTAATAACAAGTATTAATTTATACATACTCCCCGTACGAAGGACGGGTCCACAGCTAGTTTAAAATAAAGCTTTTAACGTTTAAGATCACTCCAGATGTTAAATCATTAATTAATCATTAAATTATTGTCTAAAAACGCCAACACAACTACGGCGTATTTTAAGGCGAATATGAATAAATAATGAGTGTAGAATGGGTAAGATGCCATAAGTAGCCTTTTTACTGACTAAGACCAACTGATTCTTTAAGACGGCCACACACTACCGGACTTTTTCCCGAACAAGACATCGAACCGAGCAGGATTTGGCTTCGAAGGGATAAAATCCGGTAGTTTGTGGGGCCTCCGAACCAGACACCGAACAAGAGATCGAATCGAGCACCGAGCGCTCCCGAGGCGGTTTTTTGACGAAAGACCAAAAAAAGATCGGTCTTGTTCGGGGTGTGGTTCGGGGTTCGGTAGTGTGTGGTACCTCCATACGCTGCTCCGAGCGCCGTCCCAAGCGCCGTCACGAGCCCCGCCGCTAGGAGCTATGTTACAATCCTCCTACATAGTTAATAATAACCAGGCCTACTGCTTTTGCAAGAAACAGTGATAGATATTTGATTTGTTAACAGATAAGTCTGTTAAACTAATTTAACCTAAATAAAATTAATAATGTTAGTAAAATCAATTCATATGCAACTATAAATTAATCTCTACTACATAACCCCAGCCCCCTACCACCCTACCTGCATCCCCTAAACCCCACAATTACATGGCCGACCTGCACAATGGCAACTAAAATGGTCCCCACCGTTTTTACTCCGCTCGGTGTTTTCGCGCTCAATCTGTCCGATCCGATGTCTTGATCGGGAAGAAGTTCGGAGTGAATTTAGCTACCTTCATGCCCTACTCCCTGCTCCCTGCTCGGTCCGATGTCTTGTTCGATGTCTGGTTCGGGCAAAAGTCCGATAGTGTGTGGCCGCCTTATCTCCATCATTATAGCTCAATGTCTCTTAAGGTATTATTTTAATTCTATACACATTTCATTCATTTTGGATAAGACCATTTGATGGATATAAAAAAATGAAAATTGAAAAATAATTGAATTTTGATTTGAATTGTTTATGTTTTTCGGAGGACCTTTTGCGGAATGAAATATGACAAAGAAGGTGATACAATGACATTAATTTTATTTAATTTACATCCAACAATCAGTTCTGCTTTGACTCACCATCTTCTTTAACACTGTCTTCTTTCACTAATTGTTCTGTTTTTCACTTCAAGTTAACTTTTTCTAAATAACAGTTTGTAAGTTGCACAATATAATAAAAATAAATGTCCATATTAATGACAGATTGCGGGATGAAATGTAATGAAAAGAAAAAACTGAAAACTCAATAGGGAAATTTAAATGTGAGAATGTTTTATTTTGGTTTGAAAACAATGATTGAAAATAAACAAAAGTCAGCTGATTGAAACATAGCAGATGATTTGAACAAGAACTAAAAAGGTATGAAGGGAATAAATACATATTATTTAATTGAAATTATTGAAAGCTGTTGTATTGTGATGTTACCAACTATCTGAATGAAAATAAGAAAAAAATATTTAAAATATATTATCAAAAGCTCATAAATCTTCACCACCATTCTATACGTAATTTGGATTCAATGTATTGAGTTTGGATATGTTTCTCTCAATTGTATTTATAAATATTTTATCATGCTGAATTTATATTTGAACACTGTGATAGTTAGTGATAACTGAAATTAAGATTAAATGCCATAATAATTAACTAAACTATCATAATACAGATTTAACGTTTAAGAACCATTTAATCTAATTTGTATTCGTCTTTGAGAATCATAAAGCATTCAACTAGATTGTAACTTTTTTCTGTTTAAAATACACTATTTTCATATTCTTGGCAAAGTAAAATATTGTTCATTCATAACTAAGTAATGAGATCCGAATGACTAATATAAGCTGCAATCTCGTAATTCTTCCGTCTTCGCAATATATAAACTGCGAGTGTTTTTCATTTCGTAGTTCCTATTTATGTATTTTGAATAATTATAAGGGTATATATAGGAACATCTATAAACTCACCTTTAAGAGGTGAACATATATTTTCAGTGTTTAACTTTTAACTTGAAAGTTAATGTTGTTCATGATATATTAGTACACTGTAGTACATAATAAAAATAGTTGTCAATGGATAATATTATTAATAACGTATATAAAATACAACATTAATTGTTATTTTCATTTAATAATCGTTCAAATATCAGTATTTAAAGAATAACAGATAACTGATTTGGTATGGATTTAAATATTCAGTGAATAGCTGTAAATATTAGTATGAAATTGGATAGGTTTAATCTAAAATTTTCACCAATTTACTAACAACTGTTTTATTTCTGCAAGGTTTTACTCCATAAATGATGGTTTTGTCAGGATAATTCAAGTCTACATATTTATTGTGAGATAAATATATCTCATCCAATTATTGGATCTAATACTTAATTTCATTAAGAATATTAGTTTATTAGTATATTGTTACGTTCCGAGTAACTGAACAACACTTAAACAATTAATAAAATAATGAATTGTCTTTTTTACCAGTCAATTGAATTTTATAAATGCATCGTGTCGTCTATACATTTTACCTGACCCTTGTATGGAGAGTCTTAACCAATAATTATGAGTTCATAAAACTCTTTTATAAAGAAAATTTACTTTTAAATTTAAACAAGAATGTGATCATTACAGTTTGAACCAGTGAGAAAGATTGATCCAGATCAACACAATAGCTCATGTGGTATTGACAATATGTAATAATATTTCAGTAAAATAATTGCAATGGCCTTTGTTTTTCAATAATTTATTTTAGTATACTATACGAACACACTATGTAACACGATTCAGAGAGCTTTCGGGCATAAATATCTAAATCTTATACCAACATAATCCTGTAGAAGCTGTGTCATAGTTCCCCCTTCTGCTCCCAGAGGTTTGTATCACTCTCATGAAGTGTAGGATCACCGAAGTAGTAGTGGAAAGTGTAGTACAACTTCATGAATCTGTTGTTCGTCTTGTAAACCAGCAGTCGGAAATCTGGGTTTACGTTAAGCGCTCTAGAATCAAAACAAAAAATAAAACACTAGAAGATGAAAAATTAGTTTACATAGTAGAGTAATATTTATTATTATCGTAAAGGTTACTTTTATCAGCATAAGTGACGTCAGCATGGTTCCCTCTTGAAATACACTACTGCCGTACTCAAATGGAACGGCGCATCATGACTTGAGCGCCCTGATTTGTGTTTCGTTTGGTTTTAATTTAATTTATGTTTATTATTTTGACTGCTTTTACAGTTTTATGTTTTAGCTTTTTTAGTTTTTTCTATCTTTGCCTGGATTGTCCATTAATTTTGTTATGTTCTAGGTTTTTTTACCTGTAGAATAGTTCAGATACCAGATCCCGAAACTTCTGAAACTTGTTTTTCTTAATGAGTGATGGCATGTGTCTACAATAATTTATTGAATAACATAAACCCACTATTACCCACAATTAGTTTTATTAAACTTCATATGTATGACAACTTTGCCCACCATTAGTAAAAAAATAATAAAGCTAGATTTTCTTCGCTTAATAGATGTAGATGAATTGTAAAAGGTGGCACATTGTAAACATAAGTAATAAGAAGTATTGCGCCCTCACGGCTTGGAGGGGAAATTCAAATACAATCACGACTTAAAACACAGAATTTTACACGAGACCCTAAAATATCACCAAGTACATAAGGCAAGGCCTAGTAGGTATGTTATTGCAAATAACAATTTTAATAGTACTGTTGGTATAGAAAAAAACTTGCTGCATAGCAAACTTTAGGAAATATCATGTATTTTATACAATTTTGATAAGATGTTATTGGACACTCTGGGAAAATGCTGGGAAAGTGTTCCTTGAGTCAAAACAAACACAAAATACCCTCGTTGCAGCAAACCTGCATACTCAGCGAATTTTAAATGGTACTTCACTTCATGAAGCCACTTACCAACTTTCATTAAAGGATTTTCATAAATAAGCCAGATATGTCATTTTATTTATTCTCCATAAGAAAAACATTAAAACTGAGTATGCAGGTTTGTAGCAGCAAGAACCATAAAAATCTAGTTTTTATGCAAATACCAATGGATCATTACTAGATGAAGCAACATACCACGTTTTATCAGTTTATGTTCATAATCAAGCAAGATATCACTTGTTTCTTATTCTCCATAAGAAAAACATTACAGCTGTTGAGTACGCACGCAGGTTTGCTGCCACGGGGACCACTAAAAATTGGTTTTATATGCTAATATCAGTAAACCCCAACCATATGAAGCCACATATCAAGTTTAATTAATATATGTTCATTTAAAACCGAGATATAAAATTTTACTTATTCTTCATAACATTAACATTGGACAACGTAATGTGTCTATAAGAATAACATTGGACAATGTACTGTGTTTAGCACTTTCAATATCTATGTAACCAATTGACATAGACCGATGATCAAAACACCAAATTGGTTGCTTTTTAAGCTGAATTCAATGGTGAAACCCAAAATTTAATTTACCAAAATATTATATGTAACAAACTAAAATAAATTGGGGTACAAAACATACCAAAATACCCCTTTGGATGGGGCGATCTGGTTTTCGAACTTAAAATCATAAATATTGCTTTACATGTTGGACCAAGTTTCATCAAAATCGGACCATTTTTACGAGAGTTATAGCACCCACAGACATATATATATATATATATATATATATATATATATATATATAAAACAGATACAAAGGAATAGCTTGCCATGCTACGGTAATAGCTTCTTCCCTATAGGGGAAATTCGCTAAATACACTGTCAATATATATTCATATAATTTAACACTTGGTTTGTTTTACATCGGCTCCCGTTGAATAGTCTTCAACTAACAGGCCCAAAAAATAACCTTCTTTGAATAAATAATTCAATCAAGTCTAAGGGAATAGTTTTATATTCATATTTTGTATTCGTATTGCTGTAAAAAATAAACGATGACTTCAAATATTCAGGAATAATTTTGTAGTGTGCCAAAGGTCATAGTGTTATTCTTGTAACCAGCTGCTTACGACTTATTTATGAAAGGGTTTTATGAATTTGTATATGAAAATGTGCATTTCTTAAGGCTCCGGTCTACTCCTTCCGCCCGCCGTTATGAAAGAGTTTGCAAGATTTCTCTTTACAGCTGCTAAATAAACCTTTTAATCAAAGTTAACGTATAATATTGAAGGGGAAAATAGTATCTAGAAATGTTCTTTTTTTACTTTTTTTAAATTTATTTAACTGAGTTGAATTTACAAGCTCTTTTAAATTTACAAAAATTAGCTTTTTAAACTACAACTACCTAAGACAGAAACATTTTTTTGTAATTCGAAAAAAGAGCATGAATAGAAATAACTTTATTCTGTCGAGTACCGTTTATAGTATGTTAATAACATAACTATTTTAGCCGCAAACAGGAATCCTGCTGACCTTCGCACTGATATTTTCCCCCATTTTAACAATGTATTTTCAATGTATTTTCTGCGGCGGCGCAGATTTTTTGTAAGGTAGACAGGAGTCTTAAGGTAAAACAGATCTTACTTACAGCATACTTTGTTTATTTCTTAAAAAATAAGAACAGTTTCTTTCGTGTGATCTTTTTTCCAAATCCTTTTTCCGAGTTTTCATGGTACACTAGTTATTATGACGTGAAAATAATGCTACGTCCGTATAGGATCAAAGGCTGGACTTGCTTCTGGAAGACACCTGCAGTTTAAATTTCAAAACTCATATGAAGTTCTTTGAAAACTGAACGTGGATCTCTACGGTGATGGATCTCTAATTAAACCCTCCTATAGCCAAATATTTCTTTAACTATTTACTCATATAATGTTTTTATATTTACAACACAATATACAATTGGTTACAGCACCCACATGAATTGGTATTTTCAATACTATTACTTACTTTACATAGAAGTAGATAACAACACAGTAGGAGAAGTCGTAAAGAAAAAGCGCGACGCCAAAGTAGAATAACACCCTGTTCCATTTGATCCTCCTCCACCAACTACGAGAGACGTGCTTGTCTTCAATCAGGTCACCTCGCTCTGCGGAATCCATTTTGAACCGGCATTGGAGCACAACTGAGCCAAACATATGCGCCACAGCTTGCAGCCAATTAAAATAAACAAATGTTGTAATTATCGATTAACAAGGTTACTCGGTTAGTAATGTGGACGGCTTCAGATGGAAAACGTTACATCACTTTACATAAATATAATTTTTGAGCATTTCAAGTGCAAATATTAACTGTGAGTAATGCTACCCAAGAAAGCTGTCATTAAAACTGATAACTGCCTTTAACTGTAGTTAGTTTTGTAAATATTATGTATGCATATTATGTATTTATATTAAATATACAGGGTGCGGTAAAAGTCAGTTAACCGAAAATGTAACTTGTATGTTACTTTGTGTACTTGTGAAAATGTTCGTTGTAACTTGTATTTTTTCCAAAATATAACAGGACAATTGTAATCTACCTACTACAGAAAAAGCTCTAAGTTGTCACAATCGTTTTCGTACACTTTTATTCACTTATTGCATGGGCTTCTTTTAATTGATTTAAACATTTTTTTACACGACTGTGGTGTAAATAAAGTGCCGAAATTGTCTTTTGTTAGCTCTCTGAAATGATCCAAACTTATAGGTTTTACAGAAACACAATATCTTTTAATACTGTTGTCTCCACATACAAAAATCCACTTCACATTTTCAGTGGTAGACTTACCAAAATTGATTATTGTTACGTGCCATACCAGATAAGATAAGCAAAAGATAAACAATGTCGCTCGCCTGGTCTGCAGCGTTTAACTGACTTTTGAAAGTTTATAACGTTATTTTAAATGTTTACAAAATTAACAAATATACCTATAATATACTCTTCAGCTATCATCATAATCATTGTTGCGGATTAGGAAACCCCAGCATAGCTGATAGGCACATCTTCCACAAGCGGGAATATTGCACAGGTTACCGGAAGGATAGGATATATCAGGAAAGGAAAGGGTGGGATGGGACGGCAGCCAAATCGACCCTTCAGAGGGCTTCTGTGAAAGCTGGGATGAGGCTCTCAATCAGGGGACCCAGGCATTCTGCCCTCAAAATGGTCAACTCAACTTACAGGGTATCCATGTACAACGGCCAGGGACCATCCATTTTTAGGTTGGCAGGTTGGGAACCAAACATGGAGATTCTGTACCTAGCCGCTGCAAATGAAGAGACCAAAGGTGAAAGGGAAGTTTGTCATAATGGACAGCCAAAAGACTTACCATATGTAATGACAACTTCATTTGCTGTACCCAATGTCAGCCTCAAAACTGGGATAAACCAGTTTTATGGTAGTCCTGGGTCACGCTTCATCAATAAATACCTGTTAACGTAAATAAAGTTGTCTTATATTTTGTTATTATTCCATACATTTTCCATCACTGTATGAAAAAATAAACGTTTCTCGACATTTCGGGTTCTGGAATCTAATGCCGTCTTCAAGTGGAAAAATATCTAGAACATAAGAAAACCACTCAGCACTTATAAAAATGAGTTTTAAACAAAGAATGTTTGGTATAGTCATACAGTATCTCATTAGGATATTAAATTAATACAAATTGTGTAATAATCACAATTTAAAATACACAAATTAGAATATTCTAGAAAACTCGAGATTTTCTAAATATATACATATAATTATCGGAAGATTTTATATAGGGGGAATCCAATCCCGGGATCCCGCCCAACTTTTGGGTTTCTTCCATCCCGGGATTCAAATACGGAATCCCGGGATTTTCGGGATTGTTAAATTGTCTCAAGTTGTCAATACAGGTGATATTTCTAACTGATGAAACCGCAATAAATCACTAAAAAACACTTTAATAAAGTTATAAGCCAAAACTTCTCGATTTAATAATTTTTCTTATATAGTAACAATAAGTTGTATATTTTATTCCAAATTCTTACAATTACTTGAAACAATCAGATTTTACCTGAATAGGGTAAGTGATGATTGTCGGATAATTATGCCTTATTTATGATTTAATTTTTTTTGTTTTTACTGTATTAAGAACAAATTTAGTTTGTTTTGATCCCAATATAAATATAAGTAAATTCATGAAAATAACAATATTGGATTTTTTTAAGTAATATTTACTCGAATACTTTTAGATCGCTTACTAATTGTTACATGATTTTACTGTAATATGATAGTACTGTGTTCATTGAGAGGATAGTTTTGTTTGATCAAGTAGGACTTATTCATAATTTGTCTTAGTAATAAGTTAATAATTTCATTTATCTACATTTGCAGCTACATTATTCATTAATTTTTACATGGAAATATTTGTACATGGATACTTTTTAAAGAGTGTTTCTGTCAATTTACATACATATTATAGTGTTGAAAATCCCAATCTTAAGTTGCTTTATTAGTTTATTGATATCCAAAGCCCTACCCAATGTGTAACCAAACGTACTAATAGTGTAATAATGATTTTTATCTTTCACCGTTGATCATTTGTGCTATTGAAATAATTGTTTTGTATTTTTAATAAGCAAAATAGTATTAATTTTCTATAATTATCGTCAACATGCACAAAAGTACACTTAACCCTATTTTTCCATGGTTTTTAAATTACTGTCAATCCCGGGATTCGTCCCGGGTTTGAAAATATCGTCCCCCCATTTAAAATTTAAAACCCCCATAAACCAAGGGGGGTTTATGGGGATTTTAAATTTTCCAAAAATCAGTTTTTTGCATTTTTCACCCTAAAAATTTGTAAAAACTTAATTTTGGTTTTGATCATGTTATAGAGCTTAAAAAAAACAAATAATATGGTATTTTGAATTATTAACCTTGGTTAGGTGGTTGCGGAGAAAACCTACTCATAAAATCTCCCATGTTAATCTTATGGGAAAAGGGTTTTTTGCTTTTCCTCAGTTTATTTTAATGTAAACTTCACATTTGCTTTTACCAATCTGTTCCGTTCAACAAAACAATCATTTTGGTGTTTAAATTGTGATTCTACGCCCAACCGTTGCAGAGATATTCAAAATGCTAAATACAGTACGTTGTCCAATGTTATCCTTATGGAGAATAAATAAAATTTGATATCTCGATTATTTATGAATGTATGTTGATGAAACTTGGTATGTGGCTTCACGTAGTTCTTGTATATTGATATTTGCACAAAAAAATGATTTTTTGGTGATTATTCCCGTAGCAGCAAACCTGCGTACTCAGACCCCATGTTATTCTTATGGAGAATATGTAAAATGTAATGACAACCCTTAATTATGAACATAAATTAATAAAACTGGGTATGTAGCTTCACTTGGTTAAGTTATATTGATAATTGCATAAAAACCCATTTTTTGGTTCCTTGTTGCAGCAAACCTGCTTACTCAGCCCCCATGATATTCTTATGGAGAATACCTAAAATGTTATATAGTTCTTATTCATGATTGAATATTGATGAAACTTGGTATGTGACTTCGCCTAGTTAAATTCTATTTATATTTGCCTAGTAACCTATCGTTTGTATTCCTTGTTTCAGCAACCCTACGTACTCATTACCAGTGTTATTCTTATAGAGAATAATTAAAAATCGCTTATATTTGAATATATTTGTATGAAACTTGGTATGTGGCTTTATGTGGTATTAAGACACATATTATGCATTGGAAATTCGCTGAGTACGCAGGTTTGCTGTGACGGGGGTATTATTTACTAAATATAGAATACAAAGCACGGTCGAATGTACAGAAAATCTTGTAAACAATTTGTTTTAAAAAACATCCACCCAAATCCCTACTTTGGAGGCACTACAGAATCTATTGCTACACTCGTGGTTTTAAGATGGGAAATGCCCCCTATTCCCCCCTAGAGTTATTAAGGGGCAACATATTTCGAATTTACTCTGTTGGTCAATGCTAAATTGACAAGCATATCAAGTTTGAATGAAATTGATCAGTAAATAAGAGAGAAATAGTAATTTTTGTATTCCCCATAAGAATAACATTGGACAACGTACTGCGTTTACCGCTAAATTAAAATTTCAATTTTCCCCGAAATCATAAATCGTAGAATATTAATTCAAAATACTAAATTATTTAGTTTTTTGAGCTCTTTTTAATGGTGAATAGTATTTTTTTTATATTTATGTATTTTCATGAAAAATCAAAAAATCTGAATTTTTAATGTTTTAAGTCCTGTAATTTCTGAACCCGAATTTTTACAGGAATTCGGGTCGTGTCATTTTGTTGGAAAACTAAAGTTCTACAAACGACTAAACTTTAATCAAAATCGTTAGAGCTGTTTTTGAGAAATTTTGATTTTTCATGTTTTTTGGCGGTTTTTAGGGAATAACCCTTAAAAACCAAAAATTCAAAAAAATGAAAAAATGCCTGGAGATATCATGGATTACTACCTACATACCAAATTTCATAAAAATCGGACCATTGGCTAGGGCTTTAGCTCTGTACACATCCATACAGACAGATAGACACACAGACATCACGTAAAACTCACTTTTTTGGGTTCAGGGAGCTCCAAAACGAATATTTCCACTAACAACTCAAATTCGAAAATTTTGACGAAAACAATACTTTCTCCATATACTATGTATAAGGGGAGAAAGTAAAAAATCAAAAAAGTTCACGGCCGGGAAAAATTAACGTCTGTTTGAACGTGCTCATTGCGAGCAGTTTATGAAGCCAATATAGACGCAGCCAGTGCATTCGAGGTGGCTGGAGCGCCGTGTTATCAGAGTTTATGAGTTTAATCTGCAGTGCAGATGCTAAGGAGGTGTTTTGTATTTTGAATTTTATGCCGGAGGTTCATCAAAAATTGCGTGGTTAATTGCTTTACAAGCATTTCGAACCAAGGTGTGCTTTAAAAAAGTTATGCTATTTTATAAAATGTTGGCATCAAATTATATTTTTATAAGAATTCATTTTATACATCAAAATTTAAAACAATGTTTGGCGTGAAGTTTAATATAAGTTATCAAAATGTATAGAATTCTTCTATGAAGTGGATGCAACTCTATACTTTTTGTGTGTTAAGGAAGCACGCACAAGGACGGATAGAACTTAATATCTTGAAATAGGTTTGTACTCTTTCTAACGTTAGGATGACTAGATAAAACTATGACTGAGACCATTTAACTTGCCGAGGAAAAGATAACGTATCTTTCATTACCCAGAATTCTAGTAGTTAAAGTGTAGTAGGTCTGTGATTTGTCTGCAACAAATTAAGTTGGGCACAATTTAATACTGGATGATGAATATCAAACAACAGATTCATTCAAGTGTGACATTCTAAAACTGTATAATTCTGTTACAAAATAAAAAATGAATTACCAAACTAATAAAAGTAACATCACGATTAAAAATAAATAAATATAATACATGTTTTTTTAACTCTGCGGGTATTTTCATTTCAGGTAAACCGCCTTGTGTATTATAAATATAATTAATTAAGTTCATCTGTAAATTAATCCCATTTCTATAGTGCTTATAATTCTAACTTTGCTGTGATTTGGATAAGTTGTTTACATCGACTACATCCATAACGAAGCAGTTGTGTTTTATAAAAAACAACCGTCAACCACGATTTACACGATGCTTCACTAAATATATGAAATTCTTAGTTTATACATGTTAATAATTGTTATAACAAATCGTATTTCAAAATAATTACTTCAAAGTAATAAACTTGCCGGGTGACCTGTCATAGTCAATACCTCAATGCCGAGCTTCAATATTGGAGGACAGGTATCCGGTATGTTCATGTCAGGACATATGTCAAGTCCCCACCACACCCACTTGTCAAACGCAGTATGTAGTTTTGGACGAGCAGAGATGTACGTAGGATAAAGAAAATGTTTTCATGAATAGTTTAAACCTTTATATTAATCATATCGAAATCATTCTACTCAGTGGCTATTTAAAGTAGCGGCGACTCTCTAGCTCAACTGTTAGCGCCTTGGACTTCGTTTCAAGGGGTGACGGTTTCGGTTCCCGGGTTTTAACTGGTTTTTATAAAGTATTTATAAATTCCTCTAAACCAATCTTTTTGTGTAGCATATACATAAAAGTATAATTTATATTTTGGACATCTGGAGGCACTGGTTCAAGACGGTTAAATGGTAGGTACTACCATTTCCTAATGAACTCATACAAAATTAAAACATGAAAAAAACAAGCACAACAATAAAAACGAGTTCGCACGCAGCACGCTGACGTGAGGGAAGTGAATTTCTACAAAAAAACTTTTAAAACTCAAAATCTGTGTAAAAACATACTGTATTTCAATTTTTATTGAAATCTGAAAACATTGATATTTTGGCTGTTCTGATGCTCCTGGTTTCATTTACCTGCAAAGCTGAAAATACAATTTTGGGCATTATAATATAAGGAGAAGGTCCAGGCAGGCTTGAAAGTAGGCGTGAGTTTCTTGGGATGATAAGAGTACTCAAACAAAGGAATAACAGGCTTTTCTAGTGTAAAACCCCCATAATACAACGTACTGTGTTTAGTCGAAACACATTTTCTTTAATAACTCGGTAAATATTTATGCTAGAATGTCGAGAGAGGGCTTAAAACTTTTGCCTCACTAATTCCAATCTTTTTACATGCATTAATTTTACATCCGGTGCTTTTCTGACCCTTTTTGGGCCCAAAAACCCGAAATTTGAAAGATTAATCCCCAAAAAAGGGTTTAGCGTTTTCCGATTGTTTTGCCCAACGAACTTGTCCAACTGATTACAGAAAGGAACGTCCCTACCAAATTTGAAGTTAATCGGATAAAAAATTCGACCGCTAGAGTGCATACACACACACACACACACACACACACACACACACACACACACACACACACACACACACACACACACACACACACACACATATATATATATATACAGGGTGAGTCAGACCACCCGTCCAGCATGTATAACGGGAGAACGGTTTGGTCTCAAGTCATCAAATAAAATTCTTCCCCACTAAAACGCATATGGGCTATCTATTAAAAATATTTTCATCAAAATCTATGTACAGAATGTTCCAAAACTGAAGGTCACTGGTTTGAATCTCAAAATGTTCTTATGTAAACATAGGGCATATTATACATAATTTGTAAGGTCTCGTTAAAAAAAAAAACATTTTGGTGAAAACAGAATTCACTTATATGTTCGTATATGAAACGCATGTTAATTTGCATAACACTTGCATGTATTCTGTGGTCACATTTGTTTTGTGTGCTATGTACAATTAACATGGATTTCATATGGGAAAACAATGTTTTTTGCTGATTGCAGAAAAACGAAAAGAGATACAAGGTTGCTGTAAATTAGAAAGTTGCTAGGATTTACAAGACCTTGTCAGTGGTATACTTTTTGACATATGCTACCATTTGACTTTTTTGAATTTTGGGCATATAAGCATTTTGAAAAATAATATTTTTTTTAAATATAGATTTTCTCAAAAAACCTGTCTTGTAGCATATCAGAGTAAAGCTAATTTTATCACGAGTAAGAAATATAAGTCGGAAAAATGATATGAGTAGTGGTTTAGAAAATACAGGGTATTCCGTAAATGTCAATATTTTACACAAAAATGGCCGCCATTTAGAAACGGATAAGGATATGTGAATTCTGTTTCAGCCAAAATGTTTCTTTTGACGAGACCTTTAAAATGATGTATAATATTCCCTATGTTTACATAAGAACATTTTGGGATTCGAACCCGTGACCTTCAGTTTTGGAACATTCTGTACATAGATTTTGATAAAAATATTTTTAATAGATAGCCCATATGCGTTTTAGTGAGGAAGAATTTTATTTGATGACTTTAGACCAAACCGTTCTCCCGTTATACATGCTGGACGGGAGGTCTGACTCACCCTGTATATATATAAAATTTTGAACGACCCCCCAAAACCCAAAACGTGTTCAGGGGGTCACGTTAGGAACTTCTATGGTGGTCCCGGGCTTAAGTTTCACCGTGCGGGTAATGCCAATAGTTCACTTTCCAAAGGAAATTCACTAACTAGTTATGTCCAATATTAAAAATAAAACAAAAACTTAGTACTATTTATATGGCTTCGTTTAATGTTATTATGCATGAATCTATATAAAATGGTTAAGTTACCTCGTTGATATTCTTTCTTGATTAACCCAAACTAATTTGATTCGAATTTGTTCAATACTTGTTTTTATTTTACAGTTGACTGGCAAATATTTTGTTGAAGTATTTAAAACTGTTACTTGGTCATATGTGATAAATCACATCACACTTAGGTGGCGCTTGAGGAAGAAGATTTATTTCACTTAGAATTATATTATACTCAGTGGCGAATGTGCAATATTATCCTGTATACACTCCTTTTATTGTCCTTCATTCGGAAAAGTACTGTGTATTTAATTACAAAATAGTTAATTATAACTTGTTTGTGTTTGTCACTTTAAATTTTCTTGTACAGTGTCTTATTTTGATAAAAAAATAAACCAACAAACCAACATACCCAATATTTGAACAAGTAATTTTCTCAAAATTATCATGCACCATTTAGAAAGTTATTGTAATCATGAAATCTTAAAATTGTCTTTAAACTCCTTAACATTAATAACATTTATTTGGATTTTATTATTATTGCAACTATAATTAGCTATATTACATACATTAACTATATTAACATCAAAATGTAATCCTAAATACATTTTACTATTTTGTTCAACTAGAATTTAATAAATTTATTTAAAAGTAGATAACCACTCCCATCAAACAGTTACGGAACTCTTTAGGTACAACTGTTTATTTACTTTCTTCATTACACTATTACTTATACAAGTCTTATTGTCTTTATCATATGTACCTGCTGTTTACCCATTGTCATTTGGAATAACAGTCGTCTTTGAGTCATGGCTTGGTTAACCCTTCACTCTTTTTCATTTCTCATTGCACAGCTATGTAAAAGAGTGGCTCTTAGACTTTTTCCAGACCTTGGATAAAGATTTATTGAAAATAAGTTAAAACTATATGGGTAACACGTCCAATAACAATTACGTTCTTTTTATTATATTTTGTAAAATTCTTTTTCATAGAACTGTAAAGGTGTAATTGTTCCTAAATCTAAAGATAACCGAGAGCCATGCATTGCTCCAAAAATGCGTAGCTCCGATAGGCATTACTCCAAAAATATTTTCGGAACAGTGCGTTTCGAAGTACTGCTTTTGGAGTAGTGCATTTTCGGAGCAATGCTTTTCGGAGTTACGCATTACGGACTAATGCCTTCAAAGCTGTGTAATTTTTCTGAGTACTGCCTTTCGGAGCTACGCATTTTTGGATTAATGTCACACACTTGATTTTACCGCTCTGAAATGAGCTGCTCCGAAAAGCAATACTCCGAATAAAATAAATAGCTTTATGCACAACTAATAATCAAGATACATATTTTGATATCTCAATTTTCACAATCGGTTCAGAATTGTTTTTAAAAAACCTATTAATATGTAAGATTATTTGTTTTTTTTTTTAATAAGTAACACATACACACTTAAGTAAGCACAGTAATGGTGCAGGATAATAAAGACAATTAGATATTTATTGGCACCTACATCAATAAGCCAATTTAGGCCTCTTTATAGATATGACGAAGATCCTGCGTGTCAGCATTCGTAGGTGGAGCAAGTTAGACTCTTTTCATTGGCCAATGTCGCCTTTTAAAATCTTTCTGACCCCTTTTGACCCCTCCAAATGAAAATTTACCGCAAACGCATAGCTCCGAAAAGGAGTACCCCAAAATTCACTGCTCCAAAAGCATTACACCGAAAAGATTTTCGGAACACTGCTTTTGGAGTAGTACATTTTCGGAGTAATACTTTTCGGAGTTATGCATTTCGGACTAATGCCTTCGAAATTACATATTTATTTCGGAGTGCTGCCTTTCAGAGGTGTGCATTTCGGAAAAATGCCGCGCACCGAAAATAACCTGGTAAAAAATATCACTACTAGAAAAAAACAGGAATCTATACCACAAAATTAGCTTAAAATAGAACGTGATTTTCATTCAAAATAATTTGTAATGCTGTCAACGATTTCTAGATTAGAAGTAAATAATTCAACCACGTACTGTAAGAAATGTATAAATACTATAAAAAAAACTTCATTTTGACAGTTTTACCGGGTGAGGTTAGGGCAATAGAGTCATTTTTTTAAACAGGTTACTAACCTTTATAAGGCGTGCAATGGATTACAACCCCCCAATACCCATTCCTGCGATCCCTTGCAACACAATACCAGCTGCCTGAGTCATCACATTTGCTGGAGCATCACAACCCCCTCAATACCCACACCTGCATTCCCTCGCAACACAATACCTGCTGTCTGAGTCATCACATTTGCTGGAGCATCACAACCCCCTCAATACCCACACCTGCATTCCCTCGCAACACAATACCTGCAGTCTGAGTCATCACATTTGCTGGAGTATCACAACCCCCTCAATACCTACCCCTGCATTCCCTCACAACACAATACCTGCTGTCTGAGTCATCACATTTGCTGGACCATCACAACCCCCTCAATAGCCACCCCTGCATTCCCCCGCAACACAATACCTGCTGTCTGAGTCATCACATTTGCTGGAGCATCACAACTCCCTCAATACAGGTAACAAACCACCCCTACGTTCCCTCGCAACACAATACCTGCTGTTTGAGTCATCAAACTTGCTGGAGCATCACAACATCCTCAATACAGGTAAAAAACCACCCCTGCGTTCCCTCGCAACACAATACCTGCTGTCTGGGTCATCAAACTTGCTGGAGCATCACAACCCCCTCAATACCCATCCCTGTATTCCCTCACAACACAATACCTGCTGTCTAAGTCATCACATTTGCTGGAGCATCACAACCCCCTCAATACCCACCCCTGTATTCCCCCGTAACACAATACCTGCTGTCTAAGTCATCACATTTGCTGGAGCATCACAACCCCCTCAATACCCACCCCTGTATTCCCCCGCAACACAATACCTGCTGTCTGAGTCATCACATTTGCTGGAGCATCACAACCCCCTCAATACCCACCCCTGCATTCCCTCACAACACAATGCCTGCTGTCTGGGTCATCACATTTTCTGGAGCATCACAACCCCCTTAATACCCACCCCTGCATTCCCTTGCAACACAATACCTGCTGTCTGAGTCATCAAACTTGCTGGAGCATAACAACATCCTCAATACAGGTAACAAACCACCCCTGCGTTCCCTCGCAACACAATACCTGCTGTCTTAGTCATCACATTTGCTGGAGCATCACAACCCCCTCAATACCCACCCCTGCATTCCCCCGCAACACAATACCTGCTGTCTGAGTCATCACATTTGCTGGAGCATCACAACCCCCTCAATACCCACCCCTGCATTCCCTCACAACACAATACCTGCTGTCTGAGTCATATAGGGGACAGTCTATATAAATTAATCGAACATTTGCTAGTGTGTCTTATTTGTTGTTAATTTATCTGAAAAAAACATGAATTCTAAATAATTTTCTTAGAAATCCCATTCGAAACTCTTGGTAAATACGATTAATACTTCTTAAAAACTAAATTTAACTTGAAATGATTTTAGTTTCTAACTGTTACGATTATTAGTTCCTTCACAGTAAATGATCTGTATAAGACTCACTTCCTTATAACTTCAGCAACATGACGATAGTATAATTGTAACAAAATAGACAAATTTATACAACAAATTGTAACAGGATACTAGGTTGCTATGAGTCGGTGGTGGAGTTGCAGGTAGCCTACCCATCTATTGTTTGGTACTGTGCCCATGTGCGTATGAGAGCTAAGGTTCTTCTTATCGGATTACACATTCCCTAAACGGCCAAACTATAACCAAGTGGACAATTCGGAGATCCAGACCAACATTTGCTTAAGTGAAATGAAAACCCGTACAGGTTCAACTAAAATGCCCGACACGGGATTTGAACACAGGATCTCCTGAGTATGAGACAACCTAAATGTTATGTAATGCATACAAAATCTGGAATATTTTTTATCGTTTTGAATTCAAAATGGCAACATCTCATCATTGAACCAAAGCTGTCATGTATGCTCTCTGCATTCTCTGCTTCCCTGCTCTGGTGATTTCTTTTTGTTCTTAAACATAAATGAAACGCAGTCTTAGCCGCAGGTGAAGTAATTTGTTTGTATTGTGCATTTTCAAGATCCCGTGAAGATTTTGATAGCCTTCTATATAATATATTATTATTATTATTATTATTATTACGATAATTACCGTTTTATATTACGTATTTCTTAATCTTTTCTTCCATTTCAGGGGCTTGCCCAACAAAGTTGAAGGGTAATGGGGAAGTCGAAAGATGTTTTGTTTTGAATAAAAATATTAACTTAAAACAAGTAAATCAAATTTGAAGCGTGACAAAAAATGTTTTAAAATTATACGTAATGTAAAATAATTTTGATTCGTAGGGAATCACCCAAACACTTTATAAAACGTCTAATACAAATGTCAGTACTATAATCAAATTGAAACGCTTCACTCTCTGGGGCCTGAGATTCAGTACACATCCATACAAGTTTAATCTCGCCAACGATATCACCCACACACGGAACGTTCCCATTTCCCGAGCAGTTATCACCAGCCGGGACGTTAACTCCGTTACTTTACGGTTTAATCTCTACTCTACCTTTTTATTTCGCTCGTTAAAGTACAATTTAACAGTAAATTGTAATCCGTGAACAGTTATTTTTAACAGCGTAATAAAAACTCATGTCAACTCTTTAAATTATGAACCACTTTTTGGTTACCTGCAAAATTTTACTTTATAAACGTGCCAACACTATACATTCCTCCTACTACCGCGTCTAAAGTACTTTTTACGATCTAAAACTACAACCTTTCGGTCCCGAACCTATGTGGTCTTCTTGCCCTGGTACCCTGTACATAGATAGTGCAAACTTGGATGAAGGGTGGAGAGTATTTAAAACGAATCAGTGCTTCATCTTAGTTGGAACTGTCTGTATTTGTCCTCTCTAAGGAATTATACGGGCTGATGGACAAGATGTTTTATACTGTACAAAACGTGACGTTCCTTAACCCGCTGAAGCTTGCACTAACTTGCACTAACTGATGTTCTAATATGTTGAGGTCTTTTTACAGCTTAATGAGCTTTAAAGAAACGACATTTCTCCATTTTCAGCCAAACTTTCTACAAACTTTATAGTATCTAATTAATTGTTCCATTATGGCGGAGAAAAAACAATATGTACATGAATGTCATGTAAATTGCCATCGTGTTATGTTAGTAAGTACAAGCTATATTACACCAGAAATTAGACAAAGAGTAATCATAAAATAGTTCAACACTCCCTTTCAACACTTATACAGTAATCATCCTTACACACGGAATAACTGCCAGTTTACCGAGCAGTTAGCAGTTACCGCCAATGGCGACGTTAACTTTGTTATTTTACGATTGCTCTTCCTAAATGAATCCTTTTACTGGATGATGAAATGAGTGTATTTTATTACTTAAAGCTATATTTTAACATTAGCTCGGTTTGATAATACATGCTTATGGCTGTCTTAAAACAATATTCTGAAACCGTGATTATGTATGCTTATATGCGTTCATAACGCATTACCTAACACATTATATTTTTTAGTACCTGGGGGGGCGAGCTTTGCTCGGGGGAAGGTCAGTCAGTTTGTTTAGATGACTTGGAGTAATATTTCACCACTTCCCCCTACTGATAATCAGATTTGTATGACTCATTTGCCTCTTTTCTGCATTTTTAAGGTCACTCCAGTTGTTATTTATAGCTCAATGTCCATTGGATTTATTTTACTACTCTATATATGTAATCTTCCCTCAAATCTTTTAATCTCTGCTCTCAGGAAACCACATGAGTATTACTTTGACAGTTCCCTGGTTGATTATGAACAGCTGTTACAATTCTTTGGTTTTGATTTGAAGCTCCTTAACCCCAATGTTAATTCTTTTCAACTTTTAATTTTAGTTTTTATTTACATTATTTGATTTTTCCTGGGGATGAGGCCTGTCTAGAACTTATTTTTATTCCAGAAATTAGTTATTTTGAACATTTGAAGGAAATCGTTGGAGCCGTTTTTGAGATCAGTAACAAGCAAACCTTACTCATATTAGAGTATAGAATATATTATTATTGTATTATATTACTCTGTGAACGCAAATAATATTTTGTGAATACAACTCAACTACTTATTTTTTTAGTGCTTCTACAAGAGTAATATTTAGCAAACGTTTATTAAAACACAAACAGCAAATGTGTAACCATTTTAAATTATATTACATAACTAATATTTATAGACGCACATGGGATACGTGACTTATTTTAACTATTAAAACCATCTGTCAGTTTAACTTATAACTACAACTGGTCTCCAGCAGTTAAAAATACATTTTATTTACATTTTTTATTTAGTTTACATTTATTTTCGGCACAGCACAGCACGGCACATGTATTATCTACAGCTATTAGCTATTAGCGGGCAGTTTTGAAATAGAGTTACCTAATATAATTCATGAAGTAAAGATTTTATATCTACCTCTCCATATGTGTGTTATTTTGGAATTGTGTGTGGTTGTCATCTTATAACGTTCATCTAATATTATTTTACAGACTAACCTTTTTGTTTTACAACTTAACTAATAACTATTCTCTGTCTTTAAAATTTTGGTATTTTATATTGTTGTCGTTATGTTTATATAACGTTTTACTATTATGTCATGTTGTTTCCGCTGTATCTGAAGTTAATGTGTTTTTGTAATTATGTTGATGGCTCAATAAAACTCATATTCAAGTGTGATGTTATTTTAATTATACACTAAAACAGAGTACATAAAATAATCACATTGCTATAAGAAAAATCACGTTAAATGAGTTTAATGAAATTGTGTAGGCTACTTAAAGTAACACGAACGTAAGGTCACTCTAGAGCTACATTGATATTGATGTTCATACCTAAAAATAAACAACAACAACAAAACAGTTAAAATGCAGACACACATGAGACACACATATTTCTCATGCGATAAAGGTGCTTCACACAATATGTCTGAAGTATAAAATGACTTATTATATTAGTATTTTACATATAAAACAATAATAACTTATTCTCTGTGAAGTTCTGTGAGAATATGGTTATCTTGGCTCGGCCGATGAGACCACTATATCATGAAAAACCGCATAACCAATGTAAAGAACTGCAGTGCCATTATTCTTATGTCCCTGAGAGGCTCATAAGAGTTGGTTATTTGATTTATGTTCCCTCGTATTATGTCTGCTCAACATAATATTCATATTCTTAGTTAAAGGAGCTCATATACTGTAAAATAACCATGTGACATTGTTATGTTTTATTTTTCCTCTAAGTAAAACTGAATTACCTGGTATGTTATTGCAATCACATGTTCTTAACACTTTTTATAGTGTATTCATCCCATCCATTGCACCTTACTTTTCTGAATATTAATTTCATCTTATTCACGATAGATGTTACAACTGTGTGAGGAACTTAAAATGGTATTTCTTAAGAAAACTATTTAAAATAATAAAAATTAGTTTTGAAAAATTTCAAAATATTACATCGGAAAATGATCTTTTAGTTTTATTTAAGTATGTACCCGTCGTAATATTAGGAAAAACACAGTTGATAAATTGCGACCGAAGCAAATGTACATTTTATACAGATTGATTTATTGAAGAAACCTTGATGAATAACATATGTTTTCGCCCTTCATGAAACACCCCCTTATGGCAAGTACGTTTATCATGAACATTAAAAAGAGGATTATAACCTTAAAGGCTTGTTCAGTTACCTATTTCATTATTCATACAATACCCCAAAAGATAAGTGAGGCATGTCACTGACGGTTAGTGTCCTGACGGTTATGTCGTGGACTTTAGTTCAAGGGGACACGGGTTCAAACCCCGGGGTGTACAAAAATATTTAAAGGATTTGGACGCTTTCTCTTAAAAGCGTTTTTGTACTCCTCATCCGAGGTGTACTCATAACAAAAATGCCGCTGACGTTGAAATACAAAAGAAAATACATTGTAAATTGAACAACGTGTAACGAAAGCTCTCTAGGCATGGTACTTGCAATTAGTTTCAGACTATTTTTAAAATATCACTCCACTCAAGAATTACAAAAGGCCTACCTTATGTGAAGTTTGTTTAGGTTTTTAAATGTTTCGCTTCATTCTGTTACATCCAGCTAATTTTATCTTACATCAGGATTTATTATGTACCAAGAACTAAAATAATGCATCAAATACGAACTGTAGCTCCATGTGTTTGAATAAAAACCTCTTAGTCTTCCTATTAAAAACTTCGTAACTCATGAATAAATGCTTCAAATTTGTGTCAACAAAACATAAAATAAAAACATACTTCATGTTTGTACTTCAAATGGTTAGTTCCCCAACACCACCAGAATTACAAAGAAAAGTACATTTATGAAATTGAGGAAAAATATTTCACTGCTAATTAACCACTTTTCGAAATTTATAAAATTTTGTATGAGAACTTGGAAAGAATAAAATCATATTTGTCTTCTTATCGCTGCTTCGTTATAAGGATTGTGGCTCCACAGAGGATGGAAGGTAATATTTCACAAGAATGGATTTCACGACGCTACAGCTGACTGGTAATGAGCTTATCGTGGACTATTTTTGCATCAAAATATGAGATTATTTAAAATAGTCTACAGGATTTATATTACATTAACTTAATATCACTTTGTTGTTATATGAAAACAAAACGTATATATCATTAAAATAAACTCATTTATGACGTTTTTTCGTTAATAGAAAAACATGTTTGGTATCGAAGCAAAAATATGATCCTTATTCAAAACGAATAGAATAATCCAAAATATATTCATTATTATTACATTAAGGTATTAGCAAATAATTAACTGAAGTTTTTCACAGTTAAGAGTGGATATACAAATGACTAGATCATTACCAAGAGGTAAAGCTTTGTATACAATACTAAATCTGTTAACTCGAAACACCTCTTTACCTTTCAGAAAATACAGGTTCAGATTCCGGCATTGAATAACCTTCACAAGATGTTACCATCTTATTTTGACCTAATTATGTGATACATAATACTTTTTCCAGAAACCAATAGCCCAAAGGGTAGTTTTTTGTGTGTTAACTTCCATTTTTTGTACTGTTCCAAGTAAATTATTTCAATTTGTAATAAAATAACGGGATCAAGAAAGATAGTGCACAGAGTGTAAAAAACCCTTTCAGGACTTTGGAATATGATTCGTCATACAAAAAGAAAGAAAAATGTTCGTATGTCCTAAAAAACGAACTTAGGAAACCAACTAAGCGTATGTCCTAAAACGCTCATAGTTTTCCGTTTATCTGTGTGTTTGTTACAAAATACATTATATCTTAGGAACATCTGAAGTTATCGACTTCAAACTTGGTACATATATTACATCTAATAAGACCCATTTTTTTATGAAATATCCAATTTCTACTTTGTACCATTTCAAAAGGGCGGCCATTTTTTAAAGCTAAATATTTAAAAAACCGTAAAATGTATGAAAAAACATTACATGGAAAATATATTTTAACCGAGTCTCGGTTAAAACCTATTGGGTCAGCAGTAACCAATTTTTGGTTACTAGCAACCAGTGCCGCACGGTCATTAGTAACTAACTTAAGTTAGTCAAAGTATATTCGGTTATTAGTAACCGAGTGGTTTGTCACTGCTAACTAATTGTTTATTTGACCTACTACTGCCGATTAAATGTAACCTTACAGCATGATAAACACCAACCTAGTGTCCCATGGATTTTTAATATTTGACCCTGTACTCGGTGAGAATTTGACTAACACATCGGTGGAAACTAACCTATGGTAGTGTGATGGGTCGTTCATAACCGTCTTAGCTAGGTTAGCAGCATGGTTAAATTAGTTTTATCTAACGTTGTGATGTTGGCAACAACGGTTTCCCTGCGGCGAGTGCCGCAGGTCATAGGTTTCCTAATACACGCAGGTCATAGGTTTCAAGTTAAAACACCTCATGTCTCGTGGTTTGAACTTTTACTATGTTCTTTTCAATGATTATGAAGATGTGAGGAACCTTCTGACCAATTGGGGTCTGGGCTCATATATTTCATAATTTGAAGGAAGGTAGATTATGACCTTCTTAATTCTGTCGTTTTAGGTTAGGAATTCAACTTTTAATGTCGGTCTACTGAATATGGTTTCAGTTTAGATATATTAATTCAGCTCTATTTTAAAATTAACTAAAATGCAGTTATTAAAATAAATGTCAATGAAGTTGTTAAGAATGTTATCTTAGGTTTGGTTAGGTAGGAAGGCGAATTCCCCTTTAGGGCTAAGTTAGGGCATACAATATCCCACTTTAGGGGCATTCTTAAAAATCTCATTAATATTTGTTTGAAAAACAGTTTTTTAGCTAAATTTTCAATATAGTTGGATTGATAAAACCAGATTTGAACCGTAATCAGCAGACCAATATAAAATGTTGAAATCCTAACCTGAGACACCACAATTAAGAGAGTCTCTATCAACGTAAATTAAAGTTATGAAATATATGAGCCAAGGTCAAAGTTAGATAGAAGACTCCACATATCTCCATGATCATCAAAGTCGAACATGGTAAAAGTTAAAACCACGAGGCGTTAGGTGATCTAACTTTTAACCCAGCTGCTCTGTTAAAATGACCTACTTGTTGGGATAAAGTGACCCTGCTGCTCGGTTGGAGTAACCTATTAACTTGGTTAGAGTAACCCATTAGCTCAGTTAAAGTAACCCAGAAGATCAAAGTAACCTAGCTGCTAGGTTAAAACATACAAATCAACTAAAAATCTACTCGGTCATGTATGACCTACAGTACTTGTTCAATGATTTTACCTACTTAGTCGATCATTACTAAGCCATAATCACTGACCCATTTCACAAGGTTACTGGTAACCAACCAACTCGGTCGGTGCTATATTGATCCTACAACTCATTAAATATCAACCTTTTTCTCAGTTAAGACTAACCTTTTGGGGTTTTCAGTGTAAGAATCAAAAAAATTGTGGAATTTTGTCATAAAGTAATGATATGAATATATTAAATATAGGTTAGTAAATAACTGAGTTGTTGTGATTTTTATAAGTTAAACCATGATTTTTTGTCTTTTCTGGGCTGAAAAAAACATTTTTTACACCCTGTATAATGGGTCGTATCCTCTAATTTTCTATTATAACTAAAGGAAAAAATATACATATAAGTTTCGTGTTTAAACAAACTAAAGTCAGGCCACTGAATGATCGATTTTCTTACAGACTTGGGCAAGATATATTCAACATTCTGTGTAAGTAAGACTTTTCTCAAAAACTATGATTGGAGCAGCTAACACCAAGAGGGTTGGGGCTACTAAATATCTCTTAACTAACACCGTATGTTGCACAAGTTCTTTAAAAAACTCACTTATTCAGCGGCCCGACTTTTCTATTAGTTATTGATTGATATATTTGATATTTAAATTTGTATAACCAATTTAAATTAACGGTTTATGTTTTATAATAAATATTGTTTTCCATTTTAAAACCTTTTACCAGTCGAAATTGTTTTTAAAAATCCTAACCCGTAGTCCTAACCTACCGTAACTTTGTATAATACTTCAGAATAATTTTTAAATGTTCCAATGAGACAAAATCATTATATTTTAAAAAATCTAGAGCTTTGTTTCCTTTATGATTTTTCATGTAGTTAACAGCTTTGCTGCGTTTGTTATGTTTAAACATGAAAATCTCATATATTTCAATGTTGAGCGATGTCCCGATTTCGGGGCACCCGCAGCGAATTCGTTAACAAATATTCCTGCATAGTATATGACCTATTTATACGGTTTTGTAGCGGCTAAAAACTTTTATTTTATTTATGATGAGTCTGTCTTGTATGCGTTATAAGTGTGTATAACGTATTCTTTCAAACAATTTGATATATATTTAGTATATCAGTTTATCGGTATTATATTATTTCGAGATATATTTTTGATTAATTCCTTTTATCCAATTTGGACCAATTATTTTAATGTTTGTTTCTTATAATTTTCCCACATAATAATTATCTATTATTTTCATAAGAGGAATGTCAATAAATATAGTGAAAAAGTTAGTTAATCTACCTTTTAAAGATGATTTATCATTACTCAGCCACCGCTACTAATCTTTTATCGACATAAAAGATTACTTTCTTATTGGACTGGGAGGTAAAACTAATGGAAGGAGTTAAGTGGTAGGAGGGGGTTGAATGACGGGAGGGGAGTTGTGGTGGGTAGGGTGTAGCTAATAACCGAAAAGTTACTGTCCAAGGAAGGAGTTCATCAACTATATAATTGAAGCTTAAAAACTAATCGTTTGTTTAAAACGGAGTCAAATAAGTAGTATATTTCTAAATAAAAATATAAAAGATGTCTGCTATGAGCCACCTGCAAAGTAAATTCTATACTCTGAGATATCATTATGTTAGTTGTTCAGATACAAGAGAAATGATACAGTTTGAATGGCACTTCATACTACAGCTTTTAGAAATATTGTACATTTACGGAATGGTAAAACTTTACTCACAGCCAAACATGATGTTGCGTATTTAAGTACATAAGAACCAGTTATTTAAAAAATTTAAATAAGCCCTTTAAAAAGTTACATCTGGAATTGTTAAACAAACCAAAAGGTTTTAGTAAAAAAAACACTGAGAGAAATTTATTTTGTCATTATTGATAGTCATATTTTATGGGATATTTGAGCGCATCATCAAATTGGGATTTTAAAAAAGTTTTAAAATTTCAGTAAAAAGTTGTTTTACATGTAACACAGCTTTATAAATAGCGCCCACTTATAATGTTAGAATTTAAAAACATTAAATGATAAATTAAATTTTATGAATTGAGCCACATTTATGGCAGGGAAACCTTTGAAACCCCTTCTAAACCTAGCCAAAGTAACAAACATGCTGAAAAATAAAAAGATTAACTAAAGATTCTAAAGACTTCTTTACTAGAAAATAAGTGTTGATCATTATAAAAGTGTCTTAATGAATCAAGATAGAAAAAAATATTATGAAATCGTAAAAAATAAAACCCAGCCTAACAAAATATAAAGTTTAAAATTGACTGTACAAATTTAAATATAATTTTATTTATTTATTTACATGTATAAAATTTAAAATTCGTGCTTTGGCGTGTTTAATATAAATATTAAATAGATTATTAGACTTTAGATTATTAGAATATTAGACTTTTTAGGCGGAAAAATGTTTTTTTTAGATTTCAAAAGTAACAGATTACACATCGCGGTAGTGACATCTCTGCATATAATGGACGATGAAAGGGTTCACGAGCTTCAAAATTTACTAAACATTTTACTAGCAGCAACCCGTGGAATTGTATACACGTACTTTGAGGACATTAATAATGTACTCTATTGTGATTACACGTAAAATTTTACCTTTTACAACGTTTAGAAAGGAATCAATTTCTTTTAAATATAAACGTAATCTTGTAGCATTGATTAAAGTGTATTAATAAAACTAACCTAATTTACTTTAGTGTACTTGTATTTCAAATATAATATTCAACCTATGTTTATACAATTTTGTTGAATCATACCGTCAATTTTATTTACTTCTGATTTCTATAAACAACAAAACAATATTTACATTAACAATAATTTTATTAATTGAAATTTCCAGCATTTTGTATATATTAAAAAGGGCACGTACCTTGTATTTAAATTGTGTATGATAAAACAATTATCGTAGTCTCGGGAACAATGTCCTTATAAGAGTCTACCCTTTAAAATCCCCGATATCGTTCTTTGTTTTCGATTTCAAGTCAAAATCATATCTCAACAAGTAATTTTTCAAATATTTTATATTCATAAAAGGGTATATTTTTCAAAAAGTATAGTCTTAGTCGACTCATTCAAAATTGAAGGATGTATTAAAAGGTACGTTGTATTCAAATAGTTAAATAAGTGGCCTGAAATGTCTTGAATTTAAATTTAGTATACTTGTGAGAAAAAATAGCAATTATGCAAACACCTGGTATGTCTGACAATAAAAATAAACTATTAAAACTCTAACTTATTAAATAATTTATTCACGGACACAATCTATGGGAATGTTATGTTTTATATATATATATATATATATATATATATATATATATATATATACTGTATATGTGTGTATAATATGGATATATATATGCATACTATGGATATATATATAGATATATATATTAGATAATCTAATAGGAATGAATCCGTTAAAGGATAAAAACAATATTAGAAAAATTTTGGTAGAGTATAATATTGTTATCAGCTAGCTTCTTTAACTATAAAAAGGGAATATTTAACTATTACAATCTTTACAATTAGTTAAACTGATAACAAATATATTATTTTAAATTAACAGGTAATAACGCGAAAGGGGCTGTTAACTTAAGAGATAAAAACAAAGGGGTTGAATGAAGGGTACCCGCTATCAAAATGAAGGGGCGAAGCAACATGATACAATTAGTGATGCCAAAGTATCTAAAATAATACTTTAGAATAACAAAAAGCTATAACCGGTTCGAAACAAATATACATGGCTGTAATTTTTCTGAAAGAATCTTAAGCAAGATCATTCAATAACAGTCATATTCAAGACATTATTTAAGCAAATGTCTGGATTAAAACCTGATTTAAAACTTATGTTTTTTACTTTTAAAACTTTTAATATTAGAGAACAAATAATAATAATAATGATAATTCAGTTCTAAATTTATTTTTACACTTACACTGTACTTTGAATTCTGCTATTTGTTTCTGTTTTATAGGTGTAGGCCTTATAAGTTACAATTGCTATTGTTGTGTTGTATTTCAAGTAGAATCACATGCTCATACATTTGAACATTCAATTGTGACGACACGAACTACACTGGGAAATGATTTATTCATAAAATAATAAGGAAACAAAAATTAAAATTTTTTTGAAACTAATATCAAACTAATTAACGGTATTTATTTGCATTCCAACCCAACATAACAAAAAGTTTGTATAGCTGTAATTAACCTTCAATGACCGAAAACTTCCTAATAATGTTCAGAATTACAACAGTAAATAAAATCTAACAGTTTACTTTTGGAGTGTTATTTTCCACTTCAGAAATAACCAAATCTGAATTGGTAATTACGTTCACATTGGGGAAATGTTCTAGTTCACTCTCTTTGTTTAATTTATTTACATTAATGAAATGAAAATAGAGTCAACATGAATCAACCAGCTGCTCTTGGTAAAAAATATGTTTCATGATATCAAATAATATAAATAAAACTAAATTATACAGATTACTAAAAATGAGTTGTGGTTATACTTGTAAACACCGTACTCCATTTTAGTTTTTGGTTTGTTTCGTATATGTTTTTAGGTTGTAATCCTAGAAACCACTTGAGTTATCGACTTAAAACTTTGGGCATGTACCTCTCACAACTACTTCTAACTTTATATTACTCTTGCCGCTCGATCTAACGGTTTCGACACTCATTTCAGGAAAATAACAAAGAGCTTTATATTATCGATTTTGATCCCATTTGGAACAAAAGTGCAATAGTGCCTACAATTTGCATTTTACATGACTTAATTTAGAAATTTACCGAATATGTAGGTTTTTTTAAATTTCTAATTAGTAGTATCCAGGTATTTTTAAGAACTAACAAAATCTCCATATGAGAAGTTCTTAATTTCGTTGCTTGCAAAATCATCTATTAAACCGACTTTAAATTCGGCACCACCAAGTAAGAGCCACAGTATTTCTGAGAAACAGACTGATTGTGATTATAATGGATATAAAAGAAGATTAAAAACTATTATTAAACTATATATTGGGACGGCAGAGGAATAGGGACTCGCTATAGTGATTAGTATCATATTCATAAAACGCATTTAGCCATTCGCTTTTCTTAGAAAAAAAGGCCATAAAAGTATAATGAACCACCGATGACAGGAGAAACTCGCTAAGAATTTACCTGCTATGAACTTGTTCGCCAATTAAAATAGCTAAAGGGAATCAGGAGAGGTATACGTTATACAACAAATAACGTTGAACAATCGAAATAATGTTGCCTTACATAGTGAATGCAAGTCAGCGGATTTGTCTACAATAGTTTTAATTTGTCTACAATTAAAATTAATTTAAAGAGTTCAGTGGATGCATAAATAATTGAGCGTAAATGAGCAAAATGTTTTCGGTTTTGCATGCATTAGACAAGCAATAGATTAAAAGCTTAAATTCGCAGAATGAGTAATTATAGGCTTTTAGACCCAGGAGAGTCTTATTAGGATCATTGTTAGGGCATTTGCCTTTGTTGTGAATTGAAATGTAGAGCTATAGGGGTATTAGTTTGAATGCGAAAACCATTGTCTTATTCGTGATCTCGTTTTACAAATGACACTGATAGATTAATGTGTTTATTTATTTTATTTATATATATATATATATATATATATATAAAATAACCCCATTAATCTATCAGTGTTATTTGTGAAACGAGATCACGAATAAGACTATATAAATATATATATATATATATATATATATATATATATATATAAAAACTATCATGGGTATCGATGAAAATAGTTGTGAAACAATAACAACGTTAGCATTTTCCTCAAATAATTAGAATATTTTGAATTAACTATTGCTTTGAGATTGTTGTATAAGGGTGAGAAAGGATAAAGTAAAGTTTAAACTTTCAACAGCGAATAATTCAAGAGAGACACAAACTGTGAGCGGCAATCTAGTTACGAATAATTATACGATGATTTTGGGACAGCAACTTGCCTAACTCAGTTTGAGAAACTCAACACGCAGAATATTTTAGCCACTGACGTTGTGTGAGTCGGGTTGCAGTAATTTTAGTTATTCCCTTTATAGACCAGGGAAATTAGAGTCCAAAACTAAATAAAAATGATTACATACAGCGCTATGCGGAGTTAGGTTAGGTTATGATAAATATACACAAATTATTTACCAGATACATAAAATGTGTATTTATTTATCAAAACCTAACTCTCAGAGTGCTGGATGGCGGTAAATTGTCATTTTTCTGAAAAAAGTTACCTGATTTAAATATCAGGTTTTCTACTTTTAATTAAGTGAGCCTACGCCACCATTTTAGATTTTCCCTCCATTTTATAAGAAGATGTACGTCATTACCTTATGAAATGGTTCATAAATAGAGTAACTGTAACTATATCTTGATAAAATTTAGAGAGTTTGTGTTGACCTTGTTTGATCTAACGAAAATACAAGACAAAATTTAATTGACTGAGAATTACAGACATTTTATAAATTACTACCCAAAGCGATGTTTTTAGATTTTATCCTCACGTTTTTATTCGTATTATTGTTTCTAGTTTGTACGCTAAATTTTCTCATTCAAAATATCTACAAATAATTTATTAAATCAAAATGTTTTTTAAAATACCACGTTTTTAAAACGGGCCAAAAGTATAAAATAATTTATCCTATCCCCCATATAGACTGTCTAAACATGTGTAATTGTAAATATTTAGTAGCTATGAAAACCATTATAGGATTTAAAACAAAAAACGTGGGGCACAATTAATAGCTAACTTATGATTATCCTCACCTACCGGTATTGAATTATGAGTTATTTTTTATCTCAATTAGGAATTATAGCTGTAAATGATAGGAACTGATGTACTGTTGTGAAGCTGTTGTTCTCCTACCGACGGCTTCTCCCTCACGTTGCATGCGCCCCACGTTTTTCTTTTAAATCTTACAAGTATTTTCATAGATACTAAATATTCACAATAACAAATGTTCAAGGCAATCTACATGGGGCTAGGGTACATTATCTTATACTTTTTAGTCCGTTTTAAAAATGCGGTACTAAAAAGTTTTTAGTAAATTATTTTCTATTTTTTAGCCTTTTGTGAGTAAACATTTTTAATCGATTTTAATCATCTATATCAGATTATGACAGAGGCACTTGAGAAATTTAAAGTTTATTTGATTTTTTCTTATAATCTTGTCTCAAACTGAGTATGTTAATATATAAACAAAGTAAATAATTTGTGTATCTGTAATCAGATGTTCTATGTTCACATTGAGGTGTTTTTTTATGTTTACATTTAGAGTATTGTGAGTTAAAACTTAAAAAACATTAATTTTATCGCAAGAAAATGATTTAATATTGCATTGTCATCCATTTATGATCTGTGCTTCAAGTTGCAAGTCTCTAGCTCATCGGAAACTTTAAAATCTATTGCAACATTAATACCGAACAGAAAAGAAAGCGAGCTAATATAACATGTTAATAAAATAGCTTTTTTCTAAAGGGAACATTCTCTAAACCTACAAATTTTGTTTTTTGAATAATCATTCTATAACCAAAATTGTTACTAAAACTTTGACAGTTATTATAATCGCGTATTGCGTATTTAAGTTCACTTATGCTCCTATTATATGTACATTATTGCAATGTGCAATGTAAATTTTTAAGTTAAAACTTTAAACAATAGTGCTAATTTTTTATACTGAAAATAAATACCACTTATTAAAATTACGATTTACAAATGTATGGCAAAGTGTTGTACTTAGTATTCTACAGCAAGGTAGGGTAACAAATATAAAAGAAAAGGTTAAGGCAGAGTTACTGCTAATGGTGCAATTGTACAAGACTCAAAACCAAGAAAATATAACCATCTGTTGCACCTGCAGCCAAACAATGATTCCATACAAAGCTGTTATTTATGCTTCTGAAGAAGATGCAAAATATTACACATTAGGTTTTTTTACACACTATTTATTTGGTATTATTTTATTTTTATTGACTGTTACTATATGACACAAATAGTACAACAGGTTTTTTGTACATACATAGGATGTAAAGTACGGTTCAGTCAACAGGTGATTAAGGTAATGTACAAAGCCATCCTGGGTTGTGATAACTGGCTTTCTTCTAAATATTGAGGAGACATTTTATTACGTTGTACATAGATAGTATACTGCGCACCTTTCATGAAAAGGTTTATGATGTTTAAATCTACATGTAAAATCTAAATCATTTCTGGATGAATAAATTCTCCATGCCAGTTGTATGAACTCTCTAAAAATAAATTCGGCAAAAAACGTGATTGTTCACCTTCTGACATAACCTAACCTCATAAAAACCTAAGATAAACGTGGTCGTGATACGTATATATTCAAAGCTGGAGTTTTGATCACAATTCAAACAAGCAAAAACCCAATTATGTAACATTTTCCTGGTGATACAATATCTGTAGGGCAATAGTTGGTCAAATACCAATATCTGATACACTTGGTCGATTGGTAATACAGTTGTAATACAGTGTTTTGAATATCTAATTATTTAAATTAAATTTGTAGTGTTTATTAAAAGCTAAAACTCAAACAGGAGGTTTTTAATTGTTAAAAAGTCGTATATCATCAATAATTATTCTATTTCCACCTTGCTCCAGTGAACTTGAACCGTAACATAATATGTTGATTTAGAAAACGCTGCATTTACCACATACGCGTCGTATTTCCCCATCAAATGAGAAACTGTCCGTAAACTAAGAAACATTGCTTTAATAAAAAACATAATTTGTGTTATAGTTCAACATATTGTCCGTGTTTTCGATTTACACCAGCCTACAAATACAATGGCTGACCAATCCACAATTATCAATAAGTTGTAAGGCGGTGTTGCTTTCAAAAGTTGTTTTAAAGTGGATACTGCACGAGGGTACTAATCAGCTTCAACAAATTAAACCAGCAAATGTACAAAGCAAGAACATTCATTCTCCTTACTTAATTAAACGAGGAATAGATGTCTAGGTCAAACTTTTCTCCCGTCCATTTAATTCCTCTCTAGTTTATTGTTTATCTACTTAATCTCTCCACGTAGAAATATCTTTGGTGTGTACCAAAGTTTTGTTTAAATTGTGTTAAAACCGCTATGGACACTTCTTAGAAGTGTAGTAAAAAATCAAATAAAAGTTTATAACTATTAAGGTCTTGTATAGTAAATAATTTACCTTGAAGTTAATAGCAAAACTTTGCAAAGCATCACAACACAACGCCATATGGGTAAACAATTAAGAATGAGGATGAAAGCAATAAACTCAGATAAATTATATTTTAATAATATAGATAAATTAAATAGCCCTTTTTGCTGAAACTACGGATATTCAACATTTAATACCGATCATTTAGCGAATCACGACCATAGACTTCACATTAGTAGTGGTGAAATGATGGTTTAACATCACTTCCGGCGCTTTTTCCCCATGTTATTCTTATGGGGAGCCGTTTTTGGACCGACGCCAGCTCCCGCCTATAGAGCTCCCGCCCGCTGGCCTATATTAAATATACCCCTGCCTTAAATATATTGTCCCTCCTCTTTTTAAAAACTCTGGTGTCTGATTTAGTGTCCCAACTGCCGCCAAAACTTGGTGTTTTAATCCAATTTGCATTCATTTTAATACATCCTTTGCAGAAATCCACGAGTTCTGGCTACTTGGGAACCCGAGCCATTTGACATATAATAAATCACCCTTCCTCCTAATTACCTTCTCTACCAAATACATGTCTTTATATTTAGTCTTTAACAATTCTTCTGTATAAAATCCTCCTTTGATTATATTGCCATTCTCATCTTTCAAAATATAAGTCACAGGCTTTGTTTTCTTAACTTCTGCTATTGTAAAAAGCTCTCCCGTCCAGTTAGGGGTATATCCTTTACTAAATACATGTTTATATTTAGATATCCTTACACTATCCCCCACCTTATATTTTGGCTTTTTAACTTGTACTTTAGATGCTAACCTTTCGTGTACGTCTTTAGAGTTCTTAGCACTTACTTGGTTAGGTTTCATCCCTATGGATCTATGTACTTTATTATTATATATCCTTATTAACTTTGGAAGTAAATCCAACCACTTGTAACTCCCTTGTGCACTAAACTCTCTATACAACCAATTCTTTAAAGTTCTCTGGAACCTTTCCACAATAGCCGCCTTAGTTGTAGAGTAAGTGTGGTAGTGATTAATATTTAGAATTTTCATTAGTTTGGTAAAATGTTCATTAAAAAATTCTTTTCCGTTATCAGATTGAATATTTTTAACTCCCTTTGGGAGAATAGTTTTTATAGCTTCTGTGACTACTAATCCAGTTTTATTCTTTAGTGGAGCAGCATAAGCTTTTTAGAAAATGTGTCTATTAAAGTTAAAATATATTTATTCCCAGAATTCTCTCTAGCATAATTCCGCATATCTATTAAATCTATTTGAACAGTTTCGTTTATACCCAACACCTTAAAAGACCTTCTAACAAAGTTCTTTCTCGCGGGCTTATGCAATTCGTAAGCAATTTTTTCCATTTTTTATTCTTTATTTTTAATGTTAACGTATCTGCCAGTCTCTGTCGTTTCAAAAACACCCCCATTGCTACCAACTAACATACCATCACTCATTCTTTGATATACATAGTTTTTTGGCAAATATGCCCCTCCATCTAAAGTCTTAAATCCGCTTAAAGATGTAGGGTCTGCAACCAACAATTTAGGATTGTACATCATCAAATCGATTTCATTATTGTCTTGCATAAATTTATTAGTTTTATTGTTAAACCTTAATGCGTGTGATTTTAAACAAATATCAAATTTAATATTGTCTTGTCTAAAAGTTTTAATATTATCGTCATACCTCAAAACCTGCGACATTAAACAAACATCACTCCTATCTTTGCCTTCAGGTATATTCTTTATTAATTTGTCCTCTGCATCCCACACATCGCCATCTAATGTTAATACATTATAATATTTATCCCCCTGTTTTATTATGCTTTTCTCACCCTTTGTTAATATTTGCTTAACAACAGCCACATCATTTGGCAATGTCCCAGGTAAAATGTTTGTTAATTGCTTATTTTTACCATCAAATTTAAGACCGTCTAAAGTCACAGTCTGATGTTTTGTAACACAATCGTTCTCATCAACAGCGGGTTTAACACGAACCAGCCTTTTATTATTAAAATCCCAAAAGTTTAGATCCATTTTTGGTACTTGAGAGACGTTTACAACATCATCGCTTTCTTTACCAGCCAACAAATTACTTATTTTTCGCTTTTTGGCATTCCAAACATTTCCCTCCGATTCCAAAAATTCATAATTATTTTTGTCTTGTACAAAGACACCATCTTTTCTTATTAAAGTTTGCTCTAATGTGGGCACATCGGTTGAGCTTTCACCTCGTTTAACATTAGTAATTTTGCGTTTATTAGCGTTCCAATTATTATTCTTGGATTCTAAAAACTTATATTTAGTATTACCTTGTACAAAAGCATCACCTTTCCTGGTTAACGTCTGCCCCAAAGTCGATACATCGTCAGTAAACTCCCCACCTTTAACACTACTAATTTTATAATTTAAAGCATTCCAACCATCATCTTTTAGATTTAAAGTAGTTTCTTTAAAACTTCTAGCTTCTGGTTTACTATACGGGTTATATACGCGATAAAATTTATCTATCATATTTTTATTTAATAAACAATTCCACTTTCCCTCAATTCTTCTATGATAGAATCTATCTCATTATCCACTCCAGAATTTCCCGCCAATCGGCTTAACCAAAGCAGTCTTAACCTATCTACAAGCTCATTAGGATCGTCCCAATAAACATAGTCTATTTTATTACCAGATACCTGCCTTAAACCTTCACCAACAGTCTTAAACAGGGGTTTAATTATATTAAGATATTTAGTGTGTTTATTGCTTGACATCGCCGCACCTGTTTTATAACCCTTTAAATGTGCATTTGTAGCTTCCAAAATCTCTTTATAATTTTGCAAATCAGCCTGACTATAGTTTACGGGTTCTTTTAAAGTTAACAATTCCCACAATCCCTTTGTCCCTTTATAAATTTTTTCTCCAACTGTAACATCATCATTGGCAATTTGAACTTCCTGATTCCCAATAAAAAATTTATTTCCTTCTCGCCTAATACCATATGTGGTGTCTGTCATACTACTTCTACTAAGGTAATTTCCTAAATAGTCTGATGCTAAAAGACCAAAATCTAATTTGTGTGGTGTTATTTGTGTTATTCTTGGTATTCTAGACGGGGTCTTTTCTAAAATCATTGGGAGAACTGGCCTCTCTGTTTTTGTGGCTAAATTTTTTAATTCTTGCAAAGGCTCTATTAACGGTTGGAATGTTTGGAACCTCTCTTCAGCCTCTAGAAATTTACCACGTTTTAACGCCCTATATTTTTCTCTTATTTGTTTTGCAGACTCTACCAATTCTTGTTGAATATTTGTTTTCATTTTATTTACATTTTATTTATCTCATTTGTCAATGGATTATACTCAAACACTTTATCGTGTATTATTAGGCAATATGCAGATGTGTTTGAAGGGACATTTTCTGCAGTTTCAATTTCTAATTTAATATCTACAACCCCCTCTTTCACTGATTCATTCTGTCTAGAACAATCTATTACAATTAGAGGATATTTATTTATAAAGTCAGCTCTGTTAATCATAGGATCGGGGACGGTGTTGTAGTAACTCTCCCTAAACCTCACAAACATCTCATAAGCTTTAGAGGCATCTCCATTTTCAAAGTCGAGATTTAAATCACTATAAGGATAATATTCAGAGTTTAAAAACACTTTGAGATTTTTCAATTTACAGTGATCAAATTCATCAGTTCTTTTTCGTGCACTGTTGTCCCTACCCGTTTGGAAACCAAATATAACATACCTGGGCTTCTCCAAACTCGATGACGTCTTAACTGACCATGTGTGTCTCTTGGTTTCGGGGTATGATGGAAGTTCGTGTAGCTCCAAACTTCTAAATGCAATTTGCAAATTTTTATTTTGCAATAACATCTTTTGTAATTGAAGCTTCTCCCCATCAGATGGCACCACATGCGGCATCACCCACTGAATCGATTTAAGTGTAATTTTAGGAATAGGATCGACACCAGTTGGAGCATTAGATGTTGTTAATATACAATTTAAGTCGTTTTTGGATCTTTTCAACACCAATTCTTGTTTAACATTTACTAAAACCTTATTAAAATCCTCAAACACACCCATTAACAGCTCTAACGGGACACAAGTACTAAACTTGCCGCTTTTATGGAACTCCTTTAAATTTTCATCAGAATCAAATGCTACATTTGACAATTTAGTTGTTTTATTGTAAGAGCACAATATTTTCATAAGACTGGAAATTCCCGGATTTCTTACAATATCTATTTCTTTACCAGCAACTTCGTATCTAATTTCGTCAAATAAGAATGCAAATGCATTATTTATAAAATGTCCTTTATCATGATTCTCTATTTCTCCTTTAATATACAAATAACTCCTACATGGGAGTGTTAGTAAATCTTGATTATTTATGCATATTCGAATTTCATCGGAATTATTTATTGCTAAAGTGTTGTGTGGAACATAGGAGTGATTTGTAATTTTAACCAGGCTATCATCGTATTGGAATTTTCCTGCAACGTCTAGAAAATCTTCCATTTTTATTAATAGAAAATTTTAACTTCAACCCAATTGATCGCAGAAACCTGGCATTTTGCACACTCAGTCCGTTCTTGTAAATTCTCATATCTTTTTTATATGACAAGTAATTGTAGTTTCTTCTTTATTAAAGTCAATTGGCTTGTCGTGTTGATCTGCAAATGTAATGCTAACAACATCTAAACTTCTCTTATTTACAGGGAAGTATATAATATTTCTGGGGACCTCAATAATCTTGTAGCCCGGAGGAGCTTCTGGGTAAAAACTGTGTATGGTGTGTGATTTGTCACCATTTAAATAAGACCCATTCGCAATATTACATTTTACTCTAATCACATTTACATTATTTATGTTGATTTTATTTACGGATTTAAACGCAATATCTGGAGTAGAAAATCCTTTAAATCCCAATAATTCAGACCCTAAACACGGTTTTGTAAAATCAAACACATGGCCAGAATGTAATGTGGCTTTCATAGTTTTATTATCGGCTATAAGTACAAAATCTGGGAGTTGCTTTTGAATTTCCTTCGCAAGCTCAAACACTTCGTATGTACCTTCAGCAATTTCAATTACATTTGGAGCTTTGTGATCGTAATAATACACATCCTCACCCTCGTCTATAGTTAATTTTGTGTCTTTAAGTTTATTTAATTTTGGAACTAGGCCTTTGTAAAATATAAGTTTGACTTTTGTATTAATTAATGCTACTTTATTTTGTATAATAACTTCAACTTTACCATCTAATGCCCGGTTTAATTCGTCAATTGTAACCTCCCCTTTTGGGGTTGTAATTTTGTGCATTTTGTAATATGTCAAAGTATTTAGAGGTTTTTTAACATTAAATATAGAATTATAACTTTGAAAATCTACCAGCCCAATTACATAATCACCATTTAATTCTATAGGAGGAAAGAACACCGACTTCAACTCTGGCTCTGTACCTGTGAATGTTATAGTAAATGAATCCATTTTTATAAACTAAAATTTTTCAGAAATGATAAACATAAAATTCCACAAATGGAACTGTTTAAATCTTGTATTTGATCAGTTGTATAGTAAATTTTAGATGGTACAAAATATTCAATTACCTCTTTTGGAGGCTGTATTCCGAAAGGGTCAAAATATATTACAATATCTTTATTTTTACGATATGCTGTCCAATGTGTGCCCCTGTCACTGTCTAAATTAATAATTCCACATTCTCTTACTTTTGGTCTCAGTTTTCTTAGCTCGTTTTTTAGGTACACTCCTCGAAAGTGAGGCACGTCTCTTGCGGCCTCTAACAGCTGAAAGTTGTCCATCTTTTTTATTAAATTTTAATCCCATTCCCATTTTTGCCTTGGCCTTCATCAAATTTGTCACTGCATAAGCTGCTGCTTTTTCGGCCAGATTGGCGTCCTTTGCCGAAACCCTAGTCCAAGCCTGGTCCGCTAATCTCATATCTGCCTTGTTCCGGGCGGCTGTATCAGGATTATTCATGTAGAATATGTCGTGCTCTTTACAATAAGAGTCTAGCTTATTTTTTGGAGGTACATTTCTGGCTAAATTTTCACGCACGTTAGTTCCGGGCCCGCACCATTTATAATTTCCAGGTAGGTGGAGAGGGAAAGGAAGGTTGTTTATAAGGGTATTTAACAAGCCACGGCCTCTATATGGCTTTAAGAATAATCCCTTACCCTTCTTACACTTTCTCTTTGCCATTTTTATTATATAAAAAAATTAACAAACATAGCACATAACCATTTATTCAAATTTAACACAAAGAAAATACACCATTATATAAAAAATGTCATTTATTCAACAAAAGAACAAATTTAAAATTGCACATAAAGAAAATACACCAAAGAAGTTGGGCCTATTTCCTAATAATATTCGCTGTCTTATAATAGGGCCCAGTGGTTCGGGGAAGACTGTTGTAATTTATAACTTAATTGTAAAAAAACAAGGATTAAAGTTTACAAATTTATATATAATATCCAAATCTTTAGAACAAGAAAAATATAAAAAAATAATTGAAATATTCCGTCTGTGTGATGAAGTTAAATTACACACATATTCAAACTGTGAAATCACACCAAATGATGTAGAATCACACTCAATAGTTGTATTTGACGACATAAATAGTCCAAATATCACACAATTTTTCTCAATGGGCAGACACAAAAATGTTAACAGTTTTTACTTGTGTCAATCTTACAGTAAAGTAAACAAACATTTACGTGACAATGTTAATTTTCTAATATTATTTAAACAAGACGATTTAAATTTAAAACATGTGTATAACAATCATGTGGGAAATGATTTTTCATTTAACCAATTTAGAAATCTCTGCCATCAATGCTGGGATAGGTCTAAATATGGCTTTTTTGTAATAGACAAGGAAAGGCCAAAGAATAATGGCAAATACAGATTTATGTTTGACCAATTTTATAGTGACCAAGGGCAAGGGTGTTGATGCCATCCAGAATAAACCTCTTGTCGTCATCAAAAGAGAGTACCTTTTTGTTCATCGTTAATGTTTGAAGACGGTGGTTTGTGGATTTAATTCTTGTAACATTCTCATAGTAATCTTCTCCGGTTGCAAGACAGTGTAAGTAGTGTTGGTGTGTTAAGAGATGTTTAATTGTAGCTTTGTCAGCTCCTTTTGCCTTTTTAACCTCTAACTGCTTTTCTTTTTTGTATAACCACTGTAGAGGAATGAAAGAGTATAATTTTGGCCTTAAACCACAATATTCATACATAATTTGACCATTTAATTCGTCTTTAAACTTGCCCGTAACTTTTTTGTTTTTATCAGAGTATAAGAAATGGTCTTTACTATATGCAGAGGTGTCGAAACGGTCCAAGTCGCTTTTTATTTCCTTGTAAAAGTCCTCTGTTACTATAGAATACATCAGAGAATCCGTGTCTGTCATTAAGAACTTTTTATTCTTAAATTTTGACATATAATTATAGTGGAAATCATACATGATTACTTTGCTGATATCCAAAATGGTCATTCCTAAATATATTGGTTTATCAAACTTTACAATTAATTTATTTAAATGCACAGCATGCAAGTTGTTATCGAACTTTTTGCTGCAGTCAAATCTTGGCTTTGTAACATACTTTGTTAACATAGACTCATCTACAAGATGTATATCACGAAACTTGCGTTGGTTCATAATTGTTCGACCAAAGAGACTGTTATTTAACAGTTTGTAAGAGTCTTTTTCAAAATCATGTTCAGCTTTTTGTCGCTTTTCAATATTAAAATTAATATAGGGCGCGAGCCAATTCGATTGTCTGAATTTTAAGATTCTGTGGTATTTTGTAACTACCAAACCCAATTCTTCGTATTTTTTTAGTGCTTTATAATGTAGAATATATTTGGTTTTGTCATTTAAGTTTGGTATTAATTTTCCATTCATTTTTTCTGGTGCGAGCGGGTAGTCGTTGTGCAAATCGTGTAAACTTTTATCGTATTTTAAATCAACTTCCAAAATAAATCCAAAGTTTTCATTTTTATTGGCTTTATAATCTTTCTCGTTTGTCCATCTAAAGCCATCAACGGGCAACGACTCGCACATTGCTGTAGAGTATAGCGAGTTGCAGTCTAAGTATACAAGATAGGTGCTTTCTTGATTTGGGTCATAATGTTCGCCCATGTACTTATTGTTGGCTTTAGCATAGCGCGTGGAAATCATGCTTACACCACCTCTAATGGCGTGTTCTATAAACAAATGCATGTCAATGTCACTAAATAACTGTAATTTTATGCCAGTCATTCTAAGGCACGCCTCCCATGATAGCCCAGGCAATGAGTACTTGTGGACGGGGTCGAGTTTATAATCCTTTAAACTCAAGTCCCTAAATGTCTCAAACACATCAGCCAATAACAACACATCTGTTTTAAGGTATAAATCGTGATATTCTTTTAAATTCTTTATATTAAAATGATTCCATACGTTTTTAGCATGTTCATATTGTGCAGGAGATATACATTCTTTAGTTAGGCTGCTGTAAAATGCCTCTATGGGTGGTAGGGTCTCTAAAAACTTTTCTGGTCCTGTCATGTATTCGTATGGAAATTCGCCCTTGCGTTGTAGTAGTGGATTGTCTATAAATCTAAATGTATTTAAATTGGAAGCTAATTTGCTTAAGGGAAGAGACAGAAAGTTGTAGGAATCCAAAAATACCAAATCATCAACAGAGAACGATATATATTTTTCCATGTCTTTGGCTATGCAATTCAATTTGCGATTGAGTTTTCCCAAGTGTTGCATTATTAAATGACCATCATAGTTTTTAAGGTTGTGGAAGAATATTGGAATTTTCTTGGTTACTTTATAGTTTAAATTGCAAGCGTTGTGGGAGGGTCCTCGGAATTTGCCTGTTAGATGGCAATGGTCGCGCACTTTATCACCCAGTAACAGCTGTTGGCATATGTGGCAGTATTTAGAGTTTTTGAAGGATGCCTCTTGCTTTGGAGTCATTACAAGGGGAACATATACTTCCATCTGACTTTTAATAAAGTCATAGGTTTTAAATAACTTTTCGAAAAATACATCCATTACATTTTCACCGCTGTACAACTCTTCGTAAATAATTTTAGAGTCTCTCACCACAACATAAGCAAATCCAGAAGGCGTGTGTTTGCCGCCGTTTATAAAACATTCGAAATCTGCATAAATCACAAAGGGAGCTTTAAGTTGATATTTGTAATTCGTAAATTGTAGTGTATCTTTTTCAGACATTTGTACTCTTTGATGCCCAAAGGGTTTACAATATGTTATGTGACGTTCCAATTTATTTTTGGTGCCAAAATGTTGCAAACAGAACTTGCAAAAATATTTCTTATTGGCGTGTTTTGTAGAATTAAACATTAACTTGTCAAAATCACGAATTAAACAGTAATGTGATTTCTGACCGTGTTTTAGAAGCAGCAGATTGACGTGAGTATTGCCATTTAGTTTAGTTATTCTCAATGGATATATTGTTTTTCCTTCAATTCCATATACATTAACACTTATGTTATTTTGTTTTTCAAATTTATCAATGTCAGATATTTTTACTGGATATTTTATATTTGTCATATTTAACTGACCTTCATAGGGTTCGTAGTGAACTACTCGATTTGCATTTTCTTTACTATTCCTTGGTCTTAGGCTTGCTAAAACACTCCAGGTGAAACATTTATTATCGGTGTTTTTAATATTTAAAACAGCATGTTTTGATTTTATATTTTCTGGCGTGGGAATGTATGATTTGGGAGTTAGGGGCTTATATTTGTAAACATGCAACTGCCAGTATTTGGTGCGGTCATATATCCATCCACTGCCTTGAGCTTGATACTTGTGCATGGAGGTATCGATTTTTAAAAGTGAATTTTCAATTTGAGTCTTTAGCTGTGCTTTCTCAATTGATAAATTAGTTAAACTTCGAAAATCAGCAATACATTCTTTGTCAATGATTAAATCACCATTATTGTCCACTGAGTGTTTGATGAATTTTACTCTCCTAATAAGAATCCATTTGATGGGTAGAGGACAAGATTGGAGAGTGTCTAATACTTCCGCTGATTCGCCGTTAAAAATATACAACTTGTAAGGTTGTTTGTCACATCGTAGGTAGTGGCGTTTCTTTTGACATTTAACAACCTTCTTACACACATCACAAGTATTATGTTTTTCTAGCATGTGAATTTTAAAATTTGTATTATCAAATATTTGATGACATATTTTACAAATATTAGGAATAATTTTGTGAATGTTACGATAGTGTCTGATTAAATTGCTTTTTTTGGAGCAAGACGTGGAGCACTGCGCACAGGTCAACATTTTTTGTTGGAATGAGGGTGGTGATTTTGTGGGCTTCTATATATCCTTGGTTGAAAATTTTAAAATTTTATCTTTTTTAAATAATAAAAACATATTTTTTAGCTCTAAAATAAGACATTTTTGCAGTTTAATTACTGCAAATATTAAACAAAATGTTATAAAATAGGCCCAATTTGGTCATACAATATTATTTTTACATACACATTTTAGGTATTAATACACATTTGGAAATGGTGAATTGGAGATTTACAAATATTAGGCTATTTCAATTATGGATTAACAGTTGTCCCTAAAGACATCACACCGTTGCTAACACTCACAGAGTCCTAGGAGGCGGTGGCGCGGAGGTGCGGTGAGCCGGTGGCGCGGAGGTGCGGTGAGCCGGTGATGTCATGCGGGTGGTGACAAGTGTGGTGACGTCCGGTGGTCGCGGACGCTGGAGTGTGGTGACGTCCGGTGGTCGAGGTCACTGGTGTAGAACAACGGTGTTGGTGGCTCCTTATATACACCTCGATTTTCAATTTGGAAATTACCTCACATTGAGAGGATTTCCAGGAAATTACTGGTAAGTGGAAAGTCTGGTCAAAGTGTCACGCAACAATCCGTTAGTGTGTTAATGTGTCGCAAGCGCACTTTCGCTCTCGGGAGAGTGTCGGTGAATGGTGTTGCACGTGAAAGCGGCGGATGTGCGTGCAGCGGATGTTTTAATCAGTTGACAGTTCGACCGTAATAGTTGGGATTAAAACACCAAGTTTTGGCGGCAGTTGGGATTAAAACACCAAAAACAAATCAAACACCAGAGTTTTTAAAAAGAGGAGGGACAATATATTTAAGGCAGGGGTATATTTAATATAGGCCAGCGGGCGGGAGCTCTATAGGCGGGAGCTGGCGTCGGTCCAAAAACGGCTCCCCATAAGAATAACATGGGGAAAAAGCGCCGGAAGTGATGTTAAACCATCATTTCACCACTACTCACATTTCCAGAGATAAAGTATGCATTGTTTGCTTTAGTCTAAAACAATAAGCAGCAATGACTATCGAAAGTCAATAGAGTTCCACAACAATAAAGAACTGTACATTTATAGACTGATAAACTATCAGGAATAACGGATATTTAATAAACTGTAGTTTTCCTCAGTTCAAAGAGCAGGGTAAATCCCCCCCCCCCCCATTTACCCATTTACCCCATTTACTATTTATTTTGTTGGTGCCCCTTGCCATTTTATATTAGTAATAATACCGAATAATTGACTATCGAAAGTCAATAGAGTTCCACAACAATAAAGAACTGTACATTTATAGACTGATAAACTATCAGGAATAACGGATATTTAATAAACTGTAGTTTTCCTCAGTTCAAAGAGCAGGGTAAATCCCCCTCCCCCCCATTTACCCATTTACCCCATTTACTATTTATTTTGTTGGTGCCCCTTGCCATTTTATATTAGTAATAATACCGAATTCAGATTGGATAAAGAATAATAATATTACCTAAAATAAATTTGTTTGACAGATTTCCCCACATTTATATACATATTAACGTTTCTTGGTTTCTTATGTTTACTTCTTTTAACTTTTAACAAAGACTACAGAAATACACTTCACAATGATGTCCAAATAACAGGATACCTCTGTCTCGCTCATTTCCCAACTCGAGGGTCACCCCCTTTCAATTTTACAGGTTGCGTTGTCACTTTATAATTAATTTATATTTAGTTTATAGTAATAATGCTGTTTATTGTGTTGATGATTTTTTATAACAAACCTTTGCTATTTTATGAGAAGAATAATCGTCTTTCTTCAATGGCAAAATATATTAACATTTCAAACAAAAACTAGCGGTTACTTCTAAATTTTATACGACACGTTTATCAACCAACTTCTCCTAAGGTTAAAATAAGGGACGCTGCACTACGGAGGTAAGGGGGGTAAACCTCCCCCCCCCCAATAACTTGTAAAACGTAAAAGTTGGAAATTTCAAGGCCGATATCGATAGTTGGGACATTACTCTGTACAACACTGAACATTTTGTAACAGAAAACTTGAAATGGGTTATCTGTTTACTTGCTCTGGGTTGTTCTTTCTAATCAGTATCACATAATTTTAGTTAAGAAAACTGTTGGCCCTCTCTCAGTTCATACGGGCGTATCCAACTTTGAGAACTTTTTTGCATTAATATTTCTGTTAACACAGTTTTTTAAAGCAGCCCAATAGTTATACAAATTTACAATTGTTAATCATGGTATGTAATGCAGATTTCGTTTGGTTTTAAACCTCCTCCTTAAACTTTGAACTATTCATTCACTTGTAAATAGAGAATTACAAAGAATCACTTGTATTGGTCAGATCATATACGAAATACAAATTCGATTATTTTATACGTGGAATATCGAATTTTAAAGTGATGTTTAAGCATGTAAATAACGATTTATATCTCCTTCAGCAGTGAATATACAATAAATTAAACTACATAACCACTCCCCTTATTTCAAACCTAATAAAAGAAATATATATTATTTTAGAGACCGACTGGCATTGGCTTTACGAAGGTGATGAGTCATTATTCTAACTAGGACATCGGGTAGTGTGTCTACGTTAACAGAACCCTGGTTAGGATTTGCATCTGACACGAGATGCCAGATACCTTGCCTGGAGGAGATTTGTAGATACAGACTCTACTACCTATATCAAATCATTTTAAGCTACCTGCAATTCTAATATATTTGGCTAATTTACTGCTACAAATTTAAATTCATCTCCTTGAATATGTATACAATAATTCTTTACATTAATCATTTTGTTAATACATCCAATAACATTACACTGTTCTAAGATGATAGCCACTGTTGTGTAGTATTGGAGGTGCGGCTGTCGCTCGATTATTTTAAAGTAATGATTTATTTACTTAAAGAGCTCAACAGTAACCGAGATTTCAGCAAATAGTTTAGTAGACGAATAAGAGTTTAATTAAATTGAAGTAAACCCCCTTCTACTACTTCAGCAACCAACATCTGCATGAAAGTGGTGCAACCAATTGGCAATATGAAGAGGACCTACAGAACAAGGTATTCATTATCATAATCAAACCCTAAATAATTGAGAGTTTGATTAACATAAAAGGTTATATTACTGGAATTCCGCCCTTTAGCTAAGAAAAGAATATCCAATATATGTAAAATAACTCATGTGCTTAGTTATTTTCTTTTTCTTTCAATAAAGTTCAAAAACAATTGCAACACGGCAGTATATAAAAAATAAACTATACCCCCGTTCTCAAACTTTAAAAATATCAGTAATGTAGATATTATAATAATTGAGGCCAATGTTGAAATGGACATTTCCACTTTTAGTCACAGTCTAACCAAAGGGGCAATTCTACTGCGTCTTAAGCAACATTATGAAATAAATTGATTTGAAAAACAAAGTACCGCCCAAAACACAAACAGAAAACTCCACTCAGATGAAAATATGGACCTGTGTTACTGACCTTAAATGAAGAAAATATTAGTTTTTACGTAATTATCATTAATGAAGATATTTTTTACATAATACCTAAAATAGTATTGTTACATTTAACGCAATCTTTCCCTAGTAAAATGTTTACTTCAAGACAACAAATACACCTTATTATTCTTAAGAAAAAACTTCTCTGTCATGTTAAAGTATACACATTTTAATACAAGCACAATCTACATAGCGGATAACAAATAAGTGTACTGAAAATTATTGTCGCAGAAGTGTCAGGCAATAATTTAATAACAATGGGAAACAATGAAACGAAATTAGTTACGCTGCGGAACATAACCCTTGCCGAGGTAAACGAAAACTTTGCTTTTTGAGGGAGTGCGGACGAGTTTAATTGTGCTATGTGACATGGAGATGTATTCACAACGGATCCCACGTAGTAAACTATTGTAAATTATGTACCTTGTTTGGCTCCTTTGCAACGGGTAACTGCTTTCTTACATTGTTAAACATTTCAGGTTTTTGTTGTTGTTTTTTCCAAGTTATTAAAAATTGCAGGTGTCAAAAAAATTGATTTGCCGACATTAAGTTTGATATAACCCATTGTATTCTTCTTATTAGTAGTAGGAATAAAATTGTGAAAATGACTAAGTTTAAGGTATGATTAAATCTATTTAAACAAATAACAATATATTCAATGCTAGAGTAACTTCCTTTATTAGAATATTAAAAGAATATTTTTATACAATTCCTATTTTTTACTATGAATTTGAATCAAAATTAATAAAAATCTACGTGAAACTAAAAGTTTCTCTTTTAAGTAATTTTAATAAGATATAATTACATTTTATAATTTTTCACTGGCTAATATAGAGCTAGGGATAATCCTCATTCATGTAAGTTCAAATGCAAATTTAAATCAAGGGAGTTAAAATTCTATATAACATTTAAAATTTACGATTTAACTACGAATAGTATAACTTATTATTGATATTGTTCCACCTGGTGTTACAGAAATACTGATCTCAGTTATTCACCTTATTATAACAAATAACTTGCAAATGAAAAATCATGAATATATTTGCTATTTAGCTCTTATATTAACCTCAAACTAATTACCTATTGATCAGGTATCGACGAGTAGATGGTTTCCTCTTCGCTGGAAACAAGGATAATGATTTCTCAATAGAGATATGAGGCCGAAATATCTTTTGTATAGCGAATCTCAAAAGCTGATGGATTATATTATAAAATTATAATATAGAACTGATACAGGCGTTAGCTAAAACTGTTGCGGTTTGACGATTAAAAAATGATTTGTGAGTAACAGAGTAAGGTTTAAGCCTCTACTTTCAATATTATAACCTAAGAAAAGATTATCAAGTAACAAATAGAGGAAAGGCAATCAGTAAAAATAAAATAAAAGTAATAAGTACAAATCATACTCTGCAAAAAATATGGACCTACAAACTATTGTAAATAATCCACTTAAAGGTCTGGCTTGAATGTCTGATTTTAAGTGGTTGTCAAAAGTTAATTTAGAGGGGTGTTAATAGTTAGCTAACTTAATGTTTGTGACAACTTTGACGGAATACCGATATCTAGCAAGTCTACACAAACCTATAGGCAAATTAATATAGCATTCATAAGTTTAATAGACTATCGTTAATTATTTGTCTTTAACAGAAAGGTTTTTATTTGTTTAAGATTTCCATTATTTGATGTTATACAACAGTCTTAAAACCAAGGCAGTTTAAATCATAAATTTTTAAGTGAAACTTCTGATTTTAACCACCTTTTGTCTCAATACCATAGAATAGTCTATGTTTGCTTAACGTTAACTACATGCAAAACTATAGTTGTACTGTTAGTGGAAGAGGACCAACAATAGTCGATTATAATCAAATATTATCATAATCTAAAACAATAATTGTATTGTAACAAAAATAACTTACAATATATAGAATTCTGAAAGAAATGCGACCGAGTAAGAGTTGTTGCAAGTTTAAGGGTAGATTAGAGGCTGAACTTGTGTCATAAAGGTAAACTTAAGTTTGGGTCTAGGCCAAGAAAGTGGCAAGGGAATAACAACTTTTCTACCAAGAGGGAAGCGTTTTAAAAACCTAACCACTGTAGTAGGTTGTACATTGTATTATTACAGTCTATTAGTGATTCGTTATTAGTGAATTTCCTATGGAAAAGTGAACTCTTAGCATGACCCGCACGGTGAAACTTAAGCCCGGGACCACCATAGAAGTTCCTAACGTGACCCCCTGAACACGTTTTGGGGGGTCGCTAAAAACTTTATATATATATATATATATATATATATATATATATATATATATATATATATATATATATATATGTTTGCACTCTAGCGGTCGCAATTTTTTCCGATTTATTTAAAATTCAGTAGGAACTTTCCCTTCTGTAAACAGTTGGACACGTTCTTTGGGCAAAACAATCGCCCAAAAAAATTTGGGACAATTCTAACACCCTTTTTGTGGGATTTTAATTTTTACAATTTTTAGTTTTTGGGCCCAAAAAGTGTTAGAAAAGCCCCAAAAGTATATATGTATATTAATGTTATGTATTGCATATTAAATTACTGTATGTAAAATCTTAAAAATTTTAAGCTCTCTCTCATCATTCTAGCCCAATCATTTATCGAGTTATTAAAGAAAATGTTAATTGTCTTAACACAGTACGATATCTTATGGGGATTTTACACTGGAAAAGACTGCTTTTCATATCTTGATGTAATTTTATCACCCCCAACACCCCTATACCAACTTGTTATCCTGACTATAACTCCTCCTAACCTTATTATGTACAACATTGCCATCCTAAAAGTGAATTTAAGTGTAACCAGGAGCATCAGAACAGCCAAAAAACAACATTTTTCAATTTTCCAAAAAAATGTTATCAGTGTTGTTTTAAACCTTTTATTAGGTTTTTTAGAGCTTTTAATGCAGAAATTCACTTCCCCCACGCCAATTCGATCCCCCCACTTCCCCCAGCGTGCTGCGTGCGATCTCGTTGTAGATGGGAAAGAGCCGTTTATTGTGAACTAAAGTTGTATTAAATTTATAATCAAATTGGTACTTAAGGAGGTGGAAAAAGATACTGGTTTTCCTAACCATCGTAGTGTTCCAGTCAGATAAAGGGACTAACTACTAATTTGTTTATTCTTTATGCTGAGCAGTACCTATTTTAGTTCCAGTACACAAAATACCAATGTCCTAAAAAACTAAAATAAGTGGAATTTGTTATGTTAATCTGTGCCCCTGCATGTTTTTATAGGGGCATCATTTTAGAGAATGCTCCTTTTTATCTCACTGAGAAATATTTCTGTTTATAGTTATTCATTACTTCGTAAAGAAATTTGTGGCATTAGCCAGAACCTAAATAAATTAGGTTTAAGACCGATTGGGTTTTTGTATAAATACCTTCAAAGCAATCGCTGCCCTTAGGTGAATTTCGTTGCAAAAATAAAATACGATTAATTAAAATATAATTTGTTCAGTTAACAAAAGAAATTACCCAGTACAAAAATACTAAAAATAAAAACGAGTTCGCACGCAGCACGCTGACGTTAGGGAAGTGAATTTCCCAAATAAAAACTTTCAAAAATCAAATAACGGGTTTAAACAAATATTTGTGACATTTTTAGCAAAATGGAAAATATTCAGTTTTTTGGCTGTTCTGATGCAGTATTCTATTTAATGCAGGTTCTATTTAAATGCAGTATTGGGATGGCAATGTTGTGCATTGTAAGCTTAGGAGGATGTACCATTAGGATCAAAAATCGGTATGGGGGTATTAGGAGTGATAAAACCACATCAAGATATGAAAAACAGCCTTCTCCAATGTAAAATCCCCATAAGACAACGTACTGTCTTTACTCAATTTTAATTTTCTTTAATAACTCTGTACATATTAGTGCTGGAATGATGAAGGAGGGCTTACAATTTGCGCCTTTTTACGTTCTATAACTCATTATCTATTAATCTTACATTTAGGGCTTACCTGACCCTTTTTGGGCCCAAAAACTCAAATTTCAAAATTTAAAATCCCCAAAACAGAGAGTTAGAGTTTTCCGATTGTTTTACCCGACGAACTTGTCCAACTGATTACAAAAAGGAATGCCCCTACAAAATTTTAAGTAAATCGGACAAAAAATGCGACCGCTAGAGTGCAAACATATATATATATATATATATATATATACATATATATGTATATATATACATATATATGTATATATATATATATATACAATTCTGAACGACCCCCAAAACGTGTTCATGGGGTCACGTTAGGAACTTCTATGGTGGCCCCGGGCTTAAGTTTCACCATGCTAATAGTTCACTTTCCATAGGAAATTCACCAATAATTTCACTGACCAGTTGAGTTAAATTTATTGGGGGTCAAGAGTACATGAGTGGTAAGAGGTGCAATAATAATGATACCAAAGAGTGATAGCAGGACGGGCATTCTTGGATACTTGGTGATCATTTAACAACGAAAATGGGCAGACGCCGCCCTATAATAACACTTTTAACATTTGATATAAATCTGTCGCAAATGATAATGTAGTCACTGGCTAACATAGATCGTTAGCTAAATAATCAAATATTTGTACTTGTTAAGAATCAGATATGTGTCTACATATCGCGGTCTTCGAGATATTTTTTTAGAGGAGGTTATTTACGGGGTAACTTATTTGTCTACTCAGGAAAGTTTTAAAATGTAAATCGTATTTCCGTCGAGTTTCTAGAATATAGGCTTATGGACGTTTTTTCCTTTGCAAAATGAATTTACTTTCTATCCATTTCAGTAACAACTTGTTCGTTCATTAAAAATCTGAAGGCATGGTTATTAACAAATAATGACGGTGACATATTCACAGGCTGAAGGGAACGTTCTTACCTCTTTAATGCGAGTTTCCTTGTTCAAGTAATTGGTTGGATACCCTTATCTCCATCCTTTCCACTGTTTCTTTTAGTTAACGTACAATTTTACTTAAAGATGTGTTCATACGTTTCCCTTGAGTTTGTATTTCCTCTTAACTATGTGTGTATAACATTATTGTTGATTTATATACTTTTTCAATAACAATATATAAATATATGTTGCAGCTAAAACATTATTTTGATGTATAAAGTTTATTGTTTATAGGTGATATCTATACTATTATCTGGGAAGTTGTACAAAGTCTCCATACATTTTTTATTTTATTTTTGTAATTGTTAAAAATTTAGCAGGGTTGTTAGAGTAATAACTAGGTGCTTATATGATTTTATGTATGTAAGGTAATCCTTTTCATAACTAAAACAAATAAAACCTTATTAAAAGTTTCTGGCATCCTGCACATTTTTTAATACGATGTGACCTCTGACAGCTAAAGCTTTAAGGCTATATGTAATTTACTAGTTTAACGACTAAAGGTAAGACGTCCAAACCTACACTACGTAATAGCTAATACCTAGCATGCTATGTCTAATGATGTATCTAAATAACTAATTCAAATTAGAGTTTGTTATGTTCTGTGTTTTTTATGGTTAGCCTACCTGAAATATTTCTACCGGCATCTTATTTCTGATGTAATCTAAACAAATACAAGGATATTAGCGTCGTCTAGAAACTATCAAAACGTAAGTATATTGAAATTATAAATAATTTTAATATATATAATGATTTTAAAATAAAAATGAAGACGCACTCTGGCTCGGAGACCTTCCCAGATACAAATCTCAGCAAATGCAGATTTATCTCCGCCCTTCACAGGTGTAAGCTTCTTTCCGAGAGACAAGCTTCTACTGTATATCGTTTTAATGTACATCAATTATATTACTTTTAATAAATATTGAAATTTATGTTTATTTCTTTGTCCTACTACTTTGTTCGTTAACGTCCTTGTCTTTGTCCTTTAACTTTTAGGACCCTGTAATCTTTATTGTTGTTTCTGTTGTATAAAAATTAATTTTAACTCACAATTTATCTATGAAGTATAGTCTAAAGAATAAATTTGCTGAAATATATTCTAAAATAAGAATAGGAATCCCAAAGTACAAGGAGAGATTGCCCTGAAGTGTTCAATGATTTTAAACAGAATTTACAAAAGTAATTTCTTAGTACAATTCTAGTTACAGAATAGAATAGAGGTAAACTATGATTATTGAATTATTCTTAATATTACTATAATCATTTTTTTAACCTTAGTTTGGAGAAATTATTGTTTTTTCGTGATTCTTCATAAAGCTTTACTACATCCTCAAAACTGGTGTGATATTTTAACATTATGATCTGTATAGTTTCAATATTAATGCTGGTAATTATGCTGGTAATATCCAATTTGAACACAACTCACGGGTTCATGGCTTTACAATATATTTTAGTAACAGATTTTTCAGGTACTAATTCCCACTACAAATAAGTTAAGAAGGAAATTATCATTTAAATCTGCGGTGTTAAATTCGGAAGGGCGTTAACCCTTAGAAACGTTATACCCTTACTTTCCTTATAGGAATCCCAAATAAACCTATTCATATTCTGAATACTTGCTCAAAACATGCTCGCACCTCAGATCTCATCTTTACTGTTTGGTTGTCAAAACGTCTTTTTATGTCAATGCAAAAATTTTGTTATGTCATTTAATTGTAATGAATTGTTATTCTTAATTTTCCGATAGCTTATGATAATCCATGCGTTGACTCACTGATACACATATAATAACATTGTATCATGAAATAGCACGCAAAAACTAAACAAATCAGTTAACATTAAAAAGCGAATCTTCAAAAGTATAATATAGCTCAGAGTATTTTTGTGTAAAGTATGTTTTCGACCAATTATTCTAAAGTGGTCACTAAAAATACTCCTACGTTAAGAGTACATTGCATTAAAATATATTACTAATATAATCATTATACATAATTCTGAAAGCGAAATTTGTAAGTTGAATTTGTGGAATTTGGTAAATTGTAGGGTGATGGGAGACGGCTCAAATTTAAGGTCTTGATCCGAGGGACTCGGTAAAAATATCAGTACTGTATTTCTAAAAAGTAACCAGCGAACGAGAAATGACGTAAAACATCCTCCATAAGAAAAGCATAGGGATTTAAAAACGTCTGCTTTTTTACATTAAAACATGTGATTAAGTGTCTCCTTTGTTTGCAAATTTACGTGTGTTCCTACTTGGAGCAAGATTATGAGCAATGGCCCCTTCAAGCCACTAGATACCACTAGTTAATTTATATTTTACAAAAGGGTTGTTCTGCAATCGCGAACGAAGCCACAACATGTTACTAGTCTTACCCTAAGACGGGTTTATTAAGAGAACTCTTCCGTTATTTCTGAACTGATTTTAACGATTGTGGTATCAAAATGTTTGTACTGATTCTTAGTTGTTGATTAAGGTTTACATTTTTCAAAATTTCCATTCTAAATTGCACAGGCCGCCTTCAGATTTCGCTTTTTGACCTTAAGATTAATATGGAGAATACATTTAGCAGAATTATTTGCAGCTGTTAATATTGTAAGGACATATTATCGAGGGGGAAAAATAATATATGTATATATATATATATACATGTTACAAATAAACGGTGTCAGGAAACTGACACATACTTTTTCCCTTTTAGCCCAACTTTAATGAATAAATTACTTTTTATTTACTAAATATAGAATACAAAGCACGGTCGAATGTACAGAAAATCTTTTAAACAAGTTATTTTCAAAAATGTCCACCAAAATCCCTGTTTAGGAGGCACTACAGAATCCATTGCTACACACGTGGTTTTAAGAGGGGAAATGCCCCCCATTCCCCCCTCAGGGTTATTAAGGGGCAACATATTTCGAATTTCTTGTGTTGGTCAATGCTAACTTGGCAAGCATGTCATGTTTGAACGAAATTGATCAGTAAATAAGAGAGAAATAGTAATTTTTGTATTTCCCATAAGAATAACATTGGACAGCGTACTGCGTTTACCGCAAAAAGAAAATTTAAATTTTCTCCGCAACCAGTAATCGTAGAATAGTAATTCAAGATGTTAAATTGTTTAGTTGTTTGATCTCTTTTTA